>CM067318.1:10869436-11120058 GCA_034231615.1 Meghimatium bilineatum
AATGCTGAGTATCATGTACAACAGAGATGTGGTTCTATAGAAGAATGCTGAGTATCATGGACAACAGATATGTGGTTCTATAGAAGAATGCTGAAAGTATCATGGACAAAAGAGATGTGGTTCTATAGAAGAATGCTGAGAGTATCATGGACAAAAGAGATGTGGTTCTATAGAAGAATGCTGAGAGTATCATGGACAAAAGAGATGTGGTTCTATAGAAGAATGCTGAGAGTATCATGGACAAAAGAGATGTGGTTCTATAGAAGAATGCTGAGAGTATCATGGACAAAAGAGATGTGGTTCTATAGAAGAATGCTGAGAGTATCATGGACAAAAGAGATGTGGTTCTATAGAAGAATGCTGAGAGTATCATGGACAAAAGAGATGTGGTTCTATAGAAGAATGCTGAGAGTATCATGGACAAAAGATATGTGGTTCTATAGAAGAATGCTGAGAGTATCATGAACTGCTAGAAAGGCATAACGAAGACATGTTGAAAAAGTCAAAATAGGAGGAGGAGGTTACTTAGTAATATCATAAAGAGACAATCTTACCAAAATAACACTATTCAAAATAATTATTATACCAACGCTGTGTTACCAATGCCAAACATGGACAGCGACAGCACAAGATAAATGTAAACTTGTGACAGCTGAAATGGCATGCTTGCGCAGAATCATAGGAATATGTTTCGAACGAAGTGCGCAGATATCGCAGCAAAGCTGTAAACCAATACACACCGCATTTCGTTCTCTGGACTACATCCTGCTAACCTGCAGGAATTTGAGAACGAAGCATGATAAGAAGAGGGCATTTCTTCTTCTTTCGTTAGCCTGGAACATGTCTATATTTGAAGTTTTGTTTCTTCTATAAACTTAACTGTTTTGTAACTCGTATAGAGGTGACTAGCATATGGAGGCGAATAGAGTATAGAGGCGAATAGTGTATAGAGGCGAATAGCATATAGAGGCGAATATGCATGGAAGATAGAACGTGTTGTATTCCTTGCTCACCTTTCAGGCTTCGGCAACACGCAGCATGTCTAGTAACCAAACATATATTCTCTTCCCAATCGAGATTATTCCAACACATTTATGTTTGTTTACCCATTTTATGTGTGTATTTACCCAATTTATCTGTGTATTTACCCATTTTATGTGCGTTTTTATCTGTTTTATGTGTGTTTAATTGAAGTTCCCGGTGTCTTCTAGTATCTAGTATTATAATGTGGATAAGCTTATCTTGTTTACATTTTCAACCATCCTTGATTTCTGATAGGACTTTTCTCATAAGAATCACCGCGATACACACACGCATGCGAAATAATTCAAGGCTTAATGAAATTATAATAAAAAAATTGGCGTTAAAATACTTGACATTTTTCTGGCTTGAAAATGTAAAAACCCAGAAAAAAAAAATATATATGCGTCAGAGTTTATATTGCCCAAATTGTTTTTACCTAACTTATTTTCTGACAGATTTTACAACGATTATTTTATTTTTTAACGTTGTTTTTTTGTACTTTTACCTTAGTTTAATTTTGTAGTAAGGAGAACGCAAGTTCTGAAAAGGCGAAAACACAACCTCATCAATCTGCTACACAGAGATCCGGCAGCAATATATCGTCAGTAATTCAGATTCTCGTGGCGGAGTCTTCTTTCAGCAAATATCTAAATTATTGTTGTCAGCATATTTGATGATTGTTTCTTTTTTTTTGTGTGGATATACCTGCTACTGTTATTGGTGTGTTCTTTTCACTTTTCTGGTGCCCCCCAGGATCCGTAAGACAATATGTTCCACATCAAGGTAATCTCTGACGTAACAGATTTACCTGGTATCACTAAAGAAAACACGCACCTTTATTATATACCTGTACTATACCTGTAGGTGAAGAATAATTGCGGTAGTCTACATAACCCACCTACTTTATATACCAAGAAATCTAACAGACGAAATATGAAACAGGGTAATGTATTTTGCTAATCATTGGTAACAGGCAATAACACACAAATGAACGTTTCGACAAAAAGGCCTGTACCAAGAACACATTCACAAAATAATATAATGTGTAAGAGCTTTCACGTTCACATGAAAATGTCAGAGCTTAATAATGTTTTAGATACACCCCCCCCATACCGGATAATGATACCGGATCTGCTTGGCTATCTTTCTAAACTACACGTGTATCACCGTGATTTAACAGGACGTCTACTTAGCTCTCTGTATTGGTGTTAACCGATTGATGGCATTGAAGGTTTGGAGAGAGAAGACCCACCTAACACCGACAAGAGACCCAATTAATAACAAATCATTGTCACTGCTATTTTGTTTACTTTTGTCAGCTGTCAATTGATCCCGGAGGACGGAGAGATGTTACTCATGGATGACGGAGAGATGTTACTCATGGATGACGGAGAGATGGTACTCATGGATGACGGAGAGATGGTACTCATGGATGACGGAGAGATGGTACTCATGGATGACGGAGAGATGCAGGCCAGTGAACATTGTACCTTTGTCAGTTGGTGGCAGTCTCATATGGCCGGGAATGGTAGATGTGCCATTGTGCCATTACTGAAGATATGTCAACATATCTGACGAAAGAATGATAACAAGTTGGCCCACACGTATGTCCTGCATTCCTGGAAGGAGATGATGGTCCTGGGATACTAGTTAGTTTGTTCCTTTCGTGCCGCAAGTGACACATAGGGCAGAGGTTTTGGTTCTCCATATGATGCGGTCCGCTGCCTGCAGCTTTAGTTCCTGGATGGTCTTACGGCCTATTAATTCCTCTTCTGTAAGAATGGTGTTTTAAAGGGTTGTTTTAGGTCTTCCTCTTTTTCTTTTACCCTCAGGTGACCACATAAGGACTTGTTGGTTTATTCTGTTTACATCTAGTCGTAAAACGTGACCAAGGTATTTCCATCTTCGTTTTCTTATGATGTTTGAAACATACTCTTGGTGTGTTTTGTCTCTTAGATCACTATTTGTGACGAAGTCGCTCCATTTTATGTTCATCAGTTTGCGAAGACATTTGTTTTCGAAGCTGTTTAGTTTGTTGTCTGTTGCTTGAGTTGATTTCCAGCTTTCACTACCATACGTTAACACTGAGACAATACATGCGTTTAAAAAAGGGTTTAAAAGCCGTAGAAGATTGACTTCACTGTACTCGGTTTTCCATATGTACCCATATGCCGCCTGCCGAGAGTACCGCTCATATCACGTAACTCGGTAGCTTCATGTGATAATCTACAGGGATCTCAGAAAAAAATCCACCTTATAAACAAGACGACACGAGACGGATTCGAATCCGTGACCCCCTGAACACAAGGCGAACAGCGTAACCACTACGCCAGGGACAGCATGAGTTAAATAGTATTATGGATACTACCACATTAGAATGTCTCTTTTCGGGGACCAACCATGCATCCATAAACCTCCCTAACACAGCCATGCCGACGAGACAGCAAACCGCGTGCAATGAGCTTGAACGTCACATCGTTTATCCAAATGAGGAAATACTTATTCTTTTGTCAGAAATGCTGTGTGCTACTAAGGGCTAACTGTTCACAGCTAAAGTGATTATTTCATCATTTTCATTTGTCCATCTAATGACTATTTTAGTAACACTGGTAGAAGTATGTTGATTTGTATAGATGGTAGTCCCGCTACGTGTACTGTGGCAAGGTTCCATGTTGGTGTATTCTTGCCTCTGATTTTCCATAAAAGGTCCAGCCCTGCCACATAAAGTTTTGTCGTTTCCTGTCAAAAAAACCCAGTGCACATGCGCCAGATTATTTGTTGTGACTTGTCTATTTCCGTGTGATGCTTACAGTAATTGAGTGGCGGCTGTTGAGTGTGGCACCACCCACACTCAGCTAATAGAATCAATGGATTTTCAGTGTGTGATAACACTCGTCGTATGACGTCACGCCAGCCCAGTTATCCTCAATCTCTCACACTTCAATTTCACTCTGTGAATTTCACTTACTCTTGTCACTCACTCTTTCATTTCACACATTAATTTTCACGCATTATTGTATTTAATACATCAATTTCACCCACTCTTACAATTCACACATTAAAATTTCACTCACTGTTTTATTTCATACATCAATTTTACTTATCATTTTATTTCATACATAAATGTCATTCACTTTTTATATTATTCGTCAATTTCACTCACTCTTTCATTTCGTACATAAATTTCACTAACTCTTTTTTTATTTAGTGCATCAATTTCACTTACTTTTTAATTCCATATATTTTTACTTACTATTTTATTTCATACATCAGTTTCATTCACTTTTTATATTCTACATCAATTTCACTGACTCGTTTTTTTCATACATCAATTTTACTTACTATTTTATTTCATACATCAATTTCACTCACTCTTTCATTTCATACATCCATTTGATTTCATTTCATACATCCATTTTACTTACTATTGTATTTCATATATCAATTTCATTCACGCTTTATATTATACATCAATTTCACTTACTCTTATATTTTATGTATCAATTTCACTCTCTCTTTCATTTCTATATCAATTTCACTCACTCTTTACACGCTTAATTCACGAATTTCATTTTCGTCTTTCAGTCTCACTAAAAAAACTCGAACATTTTCCTTCCTTAACGTAGTCTTATTTATAGATCTTCTGAACTCACGGTTTTGGGCGAGTTGACCTGCCGTAGCCAGGTGCGTGTTTAAACAATCTGAGAAGTCTCTTATCCATTGTCGTCGTGGGCGGCCTTTACCTCCGCTTCCAGCAACCATACCTTCTATTATTAAAGTGTCCATGATGTCTCTTTATATGATCAAAAAATCTCCAGTTTTTTAAATTATAATGTTATTTAAGAGCCAACGTGCTTCAACGTTTATGTTATTATCACTTCTTGATTTGTGTTTTTCCCTGTAAATTGTGTTATCAAAATTCTTCTGTAGCATCTCATTTTTTAAGACAGCTATTCTCTGTCCCGTCCGGCTTTGTGGCGAAGTGGTACAGAGCCCAAGGTACCGAGTTCATTCCCCGCCACAGGCACTTAAATATCCAGACCGTTCAGAAAGCAATGACAAACTAATGGATGTATTTATATTGCCTAGAAAATCACTGCATCCAAAAAATGCTGGTTGATTGAGATACGCTTGGGTTGATGGCTACGTCCTGAATAGGAAACACTACCAGCTTTTAAAAAAAAATTCTTTGTGCCACTGATTTATTAAGTGTCCATGATTCACAACCATAAATTGTTACTGGAGATGTGCTTACTAAAATCATATGTAATTTATCTTTACAGCCGCCCGTATGTTGCCGGGGCCCGAAAGGGGAGCAAAGAATAGCAACACTGTTTACCTTCTGCGCATGTCGTAACAGGCGACTAAGGAGGTTATGGGATGGATTTGGCTGTTCCATCCCATATAGGGTCAGTGACCCAAAGCCATGCTGAAGTCAAATGTGACAGGCCAAAAGGCGCATATATCGCAACAATTGTAAACCATTACATAACGCATTCCGTTCTTCGGACTACATCCTGCCATCCTACAATCTGCAAGAGTTTGAGAACGAACGCAGAAGAAGAAGAATCTTTACAGCTGGTGCCGTACCAAAAATTTTTCATTAGTGCAAGTTTTGCAGTCGCTTTTGATAGTTTCTTTTATTTAGTTCTGCGATCGACAAAAAGTGATACTGCTGTAAAACTGTACAACAATAGTACTGACGTGGCACACAAGTTTGAGTTTTACGATGAACGCACAGACTATCGGACTTCTTCTTCTTCTGCGTTCGTTCTCAAACTCCTGCAGATTAGCAGTATGTAGTCCAGAGAACTGAATGAGCTGTGTCATGGTTTACAGCATTGCTGCGATATCTGCGCATTTCGTCCTGACACATCCGACTTCAGCATGGCTTTGGGTCACTGACCCTATATGGGACGGGGCAGCTAACTCCATCCCATAACCTCCTTTGAAGCCTTTTACGAAAGGTAAACAGTGTTGCTATTCTTTGCTCCCCTTTCGAACCCCGGCAACACACTGGCGGGTCTGTTCTTTTGTGTCTCTGCTGTTAACCAAGATCTTTCTCTTTTCTGTGTTGATTTCCATTCCGTACTTGCTAGTAATTTTTTTTACAACTTTGCTGTTAACTCTTGTAATTCTGACCCAGCTATGATATCAATATCATCAGCGAAACGCAAGTTGCAAATAGGGCGACTTCGATCGATATAGACGTGTTGTCCTTGCCTTTCCCCCGGTGATGATTGTTGATCACATTCACACTTGCCGTTAAGCGTAGGGGTGGTAGCTTAATCTGTCGTTTCAAGGCCAGATGTGTCGCCGAGATTGCATTTAGTCCATGTGTGTTCAAGGTTATCTTGATGTTTTCTATCCACCGTTTTCTTGGTCTACCTTTGACTTTACGCCCGGATATTTTTGTATTATATGCTCTTATTGGTATTTGGTTTGGCTTCATTCTCATAAGGTGACCGAACCATTTTACTTGCTGTCTCTCAATATGTTCGATACATGATATTATACCAACTCTTTTCTTTGCCTGGTCATAATTCTAACTGAATTTTCAAAAGTGGATGTAAAACAATGGCCATCATTACTTGTGATAGACGAACACACACAGTGTCTCCTGTATGATGTGCTATTTGAGAGTTTAGTAAATGCTGACAAGACAATTAACATGTCCAAGTTCTGCACTATCGGACTATAGGGTATTACTGTAATTTCTCATTAGACACTTATGCTATCGTCACAAAGCTGTAATATTAAATACGTATGCTATCGTCACAAAGCTGTAATTTCTCATTAGATACGTATGCTATCGTCAAATAGCTGTAATTTCTCATTAGACACGTATGCCTTCGTCACATAGCTGTAATTTCTCAGTAGACACGTATGCTATCGTCACAAAGCTGTAATATTAAATACGTATGCTATCGTCACAAAGCTGTAATTTCTCATTAGACACGTATGCCTTCGTCACATAGCTGTAATTTCTCAGTAGACACGTATGCTATCGTCACAAAGCTGTAATTTCTCATTAGACACTTATGCTATCGTCACAAAGCTGTAATATTAAATACGTATGCTATCGTCACAAAGCTGTAATTTCTCATTAGATACGTATGCTATCGTCACATAGCTGTAATTTCTCAGTAGACACGTATGCTATCGTCACAAAGCTGTAATATTAAATAAGTATGCTATCGTCACATAGCTGTAATTTCTCATTGGTAAGAAAAAATACAAGTAACAGTATATAAAATATTTTCAAACTTACGTTTCATGAGTTTATATTGATTTCTGCAAAACAATCCTCTGAATTGGTTATGTGTGCACCCAAATATCGAAAATTAATAATTTGGTCTAATTGAATTAAATTAATTTCAGGTTCATTAAAAGTTCCCGAAAATATCATTTCATTATAAACATTATTTCATTACAAAGTTGTTGTTTTAGCAAATTGGAGTGACGCCATGATGACACGGATGATGGTAGGGTTGGTGCTCGCTTGATCACATGTCTGTAATGTCGCGTGTGCCCTAATTTGTTCCTGAATCTGGGCTATCGTTGGCTAACACACTCCGTCTTCGGCAGGATTGGTTGTGTTTTTCTGTCTCGGATATCACATAACATTTCCATCTGTAGATGGTACATGCACGGTAGTAGTTGTTTGTATTCAGAGTGTTCTAGGAAACCTATCTTACTGAACTGTAGCAGTTGTTTGTATTCAGAGTGTTCTAGGAAACCTATTTTTGTATTCAGAGTGTTCTAGGAAACCTATTTTACTGAACTGTAGTAGTTTTTTTGTATTCAGAGTGTTCTAGGAAACCTATTTTACTGAACTGTAGTAGTTGTTTGTATTCAGAGTGTTCTAGGAAACCTATTTTACTGAATTGTAGTAGTTGTTTGTATTCAGAGTGTTCTAGGAAACCTATTTTACGGAACTGTAGTAGTTTTTTTGTATTCAGAGTGTTCTAGGAAACCTATTTTACTGAACTGTAGTAGTTTTTTTGTATTCAGAGTGTTCTTGGAAACCTATTTTACTGAACTGTAGTAGTTGTTTGTATTCAGAGTGTTCTAGGAAACCTATCTTACTGAACTGTAGCAGTTGTTTGTATTCAGAGTGCTCTAGGAAACCTATCTTACTGAACTGTAGCAGTTGTTTGTATTCAGAGTGCTCTAGGAAACCTATTTTACTGAACTGTAGTAGTTGTTTGTATTCAGAGTGCTCTAGGAAACCTATTTTACTGAACTGTAGCAGTTGTTTGTATTCAGAGTGCTCTAGGAAACCTATTTTACTGGACTATCTTACTCCAAAAATCAAGTATCAAACAAAAGAAAGAAAAACTATCCGCTACCGATGGACACGCCTGGTAGGGGTCAATAGGACATCCCTTACCAAGGTACAAAGTTGTAAAATATCATTAAACTCGTATGCCTTCGTCACAAATTTGTAATTTCCCTTAGGGTAGGGTATGGTCGAAGACGGAAAACGTGTTGACTAACGCTTATAGTTGCCATTTGAGCGGACGTGGTTCAAATCCCGCTTGTTGCATTATGATTTTTCTTTAATTAATAATCAGATATGTATACCTTCGACATAAAGGTGTAACGTATGTTTAGGCACGTTTTCCTTTGTGGCAACGTTGTAAATTTGCGCCATGTAGCTGTAACGTATAACTAGACACGCTTTCCTTTGTGGCAACGTTGTAAAGTTGCGCCATAAAGCTGTAACGTATAACTAGACACGTTTTCCTTTGTGGCAACGTTGTAAAGTTGCGCCATAAAACTGTAACTTATAACTAGACAAGTTTTCCTTTGTGGCAACGTTGTAAAATTGTATGAGGACCCTGAATGGAAAAAAAAAAAAAATTAAACAAATGTTAACATTGGAAAGATTTTGAGGAAGAAATAAAAAGATAAGACAGCCAGATAGAACAGATGTCTGTGAAATAAGACTCCACTCTCGTCAGATTGTCTGTAGTCTGGTAAGTATTCGGGGGTTCTTTTCAAGCAGGTCTTAAGTCGCGTAAACAAGACTGAGTGATTAAGTAGGGGGATACAGGAGAAAGAAGGATTTCAAACCGGGAATAGATATATCGTTCCTGAAATGTTACTTTAACCCTGATATCTATTTAACAGATAAAATTGATTAGCTGTGTAAACAGAACACTGGTCTCGATGGGTTAACAGTGGGAGCTTAGGTGAGATATCTGTGGGAGTTTAAGGCAGATGTCTGTATGAGTTTAATTCAGATTTCTAGTTCAAGTCTTAGATTTAGTCTTAAGAAGATCAAGTCTTAAGAAGACGATGGACTGACGACATTAAAGATAACATGAATATATCGCTATAAAATGCAAGCCACATCGTCCAAGACAGAGAGAGGTTCAGAGAGTTCATTGGGAAGATAACGTTCTGGAAGGAATACGTCACATGACAGTTCAAGTTAGATGTCTGTAGGAGTTCAAGTCAGATGTCTGTAGGAGTTAAAGACAGATATTTGTAGGAGTTGAAGTCAGATATTTATGGGAGTTGAAGTCAGATATTTGTAGGAGTTTAAGTCACGTATTTGTGAGAGTTCAAGTCAGATATTTGTGAGAGTTCAAGTCAGATATTTGTGAGAGTTCAAGTCAGATATTTGTGGGGGTTTAAGTCAGATATTTGTGGGAATTCAAGTCAGGTATTTCTGAGAGTTCAAGTCAGATATTTGTGAGAATTCAAGTCAGTTATTTGTGGGAGTTAAAGTCAGATATTTATATATATATATGAGTTGAAGTCAGCTATGAGTGAAGGTTCAAGTCATATCTGTGGAAGTTCGTCATATCAACGGGAGTTCAAGTCAGCTATCAGTGGGAATTCGTAATATATGTGTGAGTCTAAGTCAGATATCTGTAGGAATTCGTCAGATATCTGAGAGAGTTAAAATAAGTCGTCCGTGAAAATTCAAGTCAGATATCTGCCAGAGTTAAAATAAGTCGTCTGTGAAAATTCATGTCAGATATCTACCAGAGTTAAAATAAGTCATCTGTGAAAATTAAAATAAGATATCTGCCAGAGTTAAAATAATTCCTCCGTGAAAATTCAAGTCAGACAGCTGTTGAAGTTCAAATTATATATGTGTGAATTCATGTCTGACATCAGTGGAAAATCAATCCGAACACGCATGTTCTTAGTCATTCGAATTAGTGTAGACAAATCATACATGGTGTTATCAATCCCAGATTTTCTTCTTCTGCCTGTTCTCCCAACCCAACTGTCCTTGAAAAATAGATTAAAGTAAGTGAAACGTATCTGTGAACATATGGTAGGTGGACCGTATCTGTGAACATATAGTAAGTGAATCGTGTCTGTGAACATATAGTAAGTGAATCGTGTCTGTGAACATATAGTAAGTGAATCGTGTCTGTGAACATATAGTAAGTGAACCGTGTCTGTGAACATATAGTAAGTGAACCGTGTCTGTGAACATATAGTAAGTGAATCGTGTCTGTGAACATATAGTAAGTGAATCGTGTCTGTGAACATATAGTAAGTGAATCGTGTCTGTGAACATATAGTAAGTGAATCGTGTCTGTGAACATATAGTAAGTGAACCGTGTCTGTGAACATATAGTAAGTGAACCGTGTCTGTTAACATATAGTAAGTGAACCGTGTCTGTGAACATATAGTAAGTGAACCATGCATGATTGAACCTGCATATGCAAGTTGGAGTGATTGGATGTTATATCGAACCAATTATTGTTTATGGATGTGAAGCATGGTCGGTAAACAAAAGAGCTCAAAGTAAACTGGAGGCTACCAAGATGTTGTTTTTGAGAACAAGGATGAACATACAATGGGCAGCTAAGAAATTTAGCGTAGAAGTCCTCATAGACGCTGGAATAAAAAGACAAATTATAGAAAAACTTTAGAAGCAGACAGTCAAGATTGTTAGGGCATGTGATGAGAAGAGTAAAACATGAACATTTAGTAATCACAGGAAAGATCAAGGGGGAGAGGAGAGAACAGAAGACAAAGAAAGAAATTTCAGGATGGGTTGCCACTGTGGCAGAGGAATATTTCACCAACTGAACTTATTAATAATACAAGAGATAGAGAGTTGTGGAGGAACATGATCGCCTACGTTACTTTACATGTCACTTATTGATGAAAACAAGTGATCCACATGTGTCGGATGTTGATTATTCGGAATGAGAGTTATGCAAGCAATTAAGATGGAATAACACAAACACACACATCCGGAGGTGAAGAAGAAAACTCGAAGGCGATTTGAGAACATACGTGGAAGCAGCGGTTAATCATAACCAGATATGCACTTATCTGGCACGAACATGGTATGAACATTGTAGGAGGGTTAGAGAATAATTTACAGAGGGCAGTAGAGGAAATGCTGAAAGAAATCGGAGATTCATAAACAGTAGTAAAAACTTTGCCCAGAATTGAATATAAACAGATGTTCATAATTGGTAACAAGTATATATTGCAATATACACTTACACACATACACATTTGCAGTACACACATTAATACACATAGGCGCGAGCGTACACACACACTTATAGAAGCAAGTCTTGGAATGGAAATACGTGATGCGGTCAAGCATATTGCAACGTAGGAGAGTTGTCAGATAGTTGAAAGTGTTTATTGCCAAACTGTATGGAAAAAAGTTCAGAAATTGACTAAATTCATAAATTATGTAGATGGGCAACTGAAAATATAATAACAGAAGCTTGCGATAATGGAAATACTGTTAAAAAATGGGTTTTAAAAAATGTTATATATTTTTATTTTTTTTAAAAATTCTTTTAAAATGTTGGGCAGAGTCCAACATGGAAAATTAATCAAATGTCTTAAAGAAATAGGCATAGATCAAAAAGACATCATACTAATTAGAGATATAAATTGGGAACAAACTACATCACTAAGGTGTGAAAACAGCTACTCAGCATACATAGAAATAAGAAGAGGGGTAAGACAAGGACGCATTTTAACACCAAGAATATCTTTAGAAATACAGAAGAAATGCCAGGACTCAAGATCCATGGTAAAATAATAAACAACATTAGACATGCAGATGACACTGTTCTTTTAGCAGAAAGTGAACATGAACTACAGAGACTAATAGATCAAGTCAATAAATCAAGTAATGAATATGGACTGGATATAAGTATCCAAAAAAACAAAAATACCATGATAATCAGCAAAGACACAGAAGAACAGGAGGTAAACATAAACATACATTGAGAGAAACTACAACAAGTAAAACATAATTATCAATATCATGGGCACATAGTCACAAATGATGGCAGATGTGAAACAGAAGTTAAAAGGAGAATAGGAATGGCTAAAAGTACCTTCAATGACATGAGGAAATTATTAATATCTAAACAAATTACAGTGAAAAATGAGAATTATAAAATGTTACATCTATTCCATATTAATGTATGGCTCAGAAACATGGACACTAAATAAACAATTAGAAGACAAAATTGATGCCTTTGAGATGTGGGTATATAGAAGAATAGGGAGAACATCATGGAAAGAGAAGAAAACAAATAAAGAGGTGCTAAAGACACTTAATATGAAGAAAGAACTACTAAGAGAAATACAGATCAGGCAAATAAACTATTTTGGACACATTAAAAGACATGACACCTTGTTGAAGACCTTACTTGAGGGTAAAGTCAAAGGGAGGCGTGCAAGAGGTAGGCAGATATACAAATGGGAGAGTAACATCACACGATGGACAGGTTACAGTCTAGCAGAGTACACCACCAAGACAAGAAACAGGGGATGTTGGATATACATTGCAGCCAACCCATTGGTACGAACATGGTATGAACATTGTAGGAGGGTTAGAGAATAATTTACAGAGGGCAGTAGAGGAAATGCTGAAAGAAATCGGAGATTCATAAACAGTAGTAAAAACTTTGCCCAGAATTGAAGATAAACAGATGTTCATAATTGGTAACAAGTATATATTGCAATATACACTTACACACATACACATTTGCAGTACACACATTAATACACATAGGCGCGCGCGTACACACACACTTATAGAAGCAAATCTTGGAGTGGAAATACGTGATGCGGTCAAGCATATTGCAACGTAGGAGAGTTGTCAGATAGTTGAAAGTGTTTATTGCCAAACTGTATGGAAAAAAGTTCAGAAATTGACTAAATTCATAAATTATGTAGATGGGCAACTGAAAATATAATAACAGAAGCTTGCGATAATGAAAATACTGTTAAAAACAAGTAAGCGCCTTTCCGTCTTTCCAGACGATAGTATTATTGTTGTGTCATAAGAAATATTCTTCTTCTTCTTCTGCGTTCAACATCTGTGGTCATGCTATACCGTCAGGCCTGTCGTCAAGACGAAGTCCACTGTCTTCTCCAGGTCAGAGCGGCTGCCCCATAGCTTTTGCCTCAAGTCTGTATCCTCTGGCCAGGTCTGCTGTCTCTTCTCTTTGTATGTTGGGCAGTCCTGAAGTATGTGTTCCGGGGTCTGGGTTCCGGATCCACACAATCTACGATTCATGACGATGGTGACGTATAACACACACCTTGCAGTAGGCACCTTTCTGTCTTTTCAGATGATATTATTAATGTGCTATAAGATATATAATCCACGATCCATGTCGATGATGGATGTTACTCACAAGACCAATGTGAACCAGTTAACAGACTTCCACAATATGTAGAAGGAATCACGGCCCGCCTGTACCATTGTCTACTGTTGTGTGTCGTCTTAGACCTGCAGTCCTTGAATTATCTGCTATAGCTTTCTCCTTTGTCTGTATACCATTCCTGATCGTTCCTCAGACTGTTATAGAAGAGTTTTGAGAATACCATGGACAGCGAAGAAAACAAACCAGGAGGTGTTACGAACAATTAACGTCCAGGAAGGCTGGCTTCTGAACACCATATTAAAGAAAAAGCTAGTTTTTCCCCGGTCTTAATATGAGACACGACGGCATGGAGAGAGTTTTACTGGATGGGATGATAGAAGACAACAGGGGCAAAGGCCGACCAAGACGCCGTTGGACAAAAGACATTCAAGAATGCCTGCGCATGTCACTGAACGATGCAGGACAACTTGATGAAGACTGTGAAGAATTCAAGAGATCCATAGGAAAGACTACTTTCTGGAAAGAATATGTCAATAATCATGATCGTTCCTCCCCATGCAATACGATCAATGGCAGGTTGTTACCATGATTCCGTAACAATGTCTGTATCACGTATCGTGTTTTCACACATCTTCCGTAACAATGTCTGTATCGCGTATCGTGTTTTCACACATCTTCCGTAACAATGTCTGTATCGCGTATCGTGTTTTCACACATCTTCCGTAACAATGCCTGTATCACGTAAATTGTTTTCACACATCTTCCGTAACAATGCCTGTATCACGTAAATTGTTTTCACACATCTTCCGTAACAATGTCTGTATCAAATATCGTGTTTTCACACATCTTCCGTAACAATGTCTGTATCACGTATCCTGTTTTCACATATCTTCCGTAACAATGTCTGTATCACGTATCGTGTTTCCCACATCTTCCGTAACAATGTCTGTATCACGTATCGTGTTTTCACACATCTTCCGTAACAATGTCTGTATCACGTATCGTGTTTTCCCACATCTTTGCATCGAAGTAGACGTCAAACATGAGGTCTTTTTCCCAAACTGTAATACTCCATAATGTAGATCCTTTGCTATTTTACTATTTTCTATCCTCCAAGTGTATTCCAGCCTTCTAAATTGCAGAGATTGGGCATAACAAAACTGTGATATTCACTGTTTTTATCCGGTAAATCAGCCTTAGAGACATTGTCCTGCCACTTAACTTCACAAGAATGCTACGTAGGTACTGCACGTGAAAGATGTCTTGTCATTTCTCCTGCTAGTGCATATAGTTAGCCCTTGTTTCACTGCCGTAGAGGAGGATGATGAGGATGTAAACCAAGAATTTAGTTGTTATGGTTAATTTTCTTTGTATTTATAGTTGTAAACTACAATTCTAATAACTGCTTCTAGGAGATCGTTACATTCTGTTCTTTGTTCGGCTGTGACAGCAGTTTTAAGAGAATGTTTTTCTATTAGGCCACCTTATCAGCATGCCACCTTATAAGCAGCATTGTATCACACAGCTCGCAATCCTTCCCTACAAGTCTCTAATGGGAAACATGCTGTATCTGACAATTTTTTAAATATCAACAACATACTTGCTGGTGTCACCTGACTTTTCATATTTAAAAAAATAAACTTAAACAAGAATATATATATATATATGTATATATATATACACACATCAATACATTTTGAAATTGATGAAAAATACAAAAATAGCAAACACATATATATTATATTTCGTCATATTTGAAAACGGTCAAATTTGGTGGAAATTTCTCCATTAAATCTCCAGTGTGGCAACCTTGCATAGAACTTTGTTACGTCATCTAATCTGGCAATAAAAAGCGGTCCATTCCATTTCAACATGTAATTTTTGTGTTGTGTATTTTTTTTTTTTTTAAAAGGAACAAAACATAATATGGTTAACTGTCTAAGGAAGTGAATGTTAATGTCTTGGTTTGATTGCTGTGAGAAAGTTCTTGATGTACGCGACATGTGTTCTTTGCTGCTGGCAGTATATATTTTTATACGTTCAAGTTAGTGAAGCTTGTGAAAGTCTTATGAAAAATACGCTGTAATAGCGTGTACCTGTCACAATATTGAGTTGGATAGTTACAAACATATACGGTTTTAGAAATTCTTGAGACTAACGGGAAGTGAACCAGTCCGTTCAACGGCACCAAATCGCCTAGCAACTATTGCACACGCGTTGTTCCGTACTTGACTAAATGCATCTCCAAAAAAGATGCGATTTTGTCAAGATATTCAAACCGTGCACTCAATGTCAACTAATACGGATAATATATGTTATATGTTTCTTGTTACTGAGGATATTTCAATACCTGTACGGGATGTTTGTTGTTGTTGTAAAAGTCCTTGTCTCGATTGGTCCGTTCTGGTGACTTTGAGTGCACAGTTTGAATGTCTTGACAAAATTGCTTTTTTTAGATGCGGTTAGTAAAGTACGGAAGAACGCGTGTGCAATAGTTGCTAGGCGATTTGGTGCCGTTGAACGTACTGGTTAAATTCCCGTTAGTCTCAAGAATTTTTAAATTGCCCTCTGGCTTCCTACTTAAATTTACTTGTATAAACGGTTTTAAAAAGAAAACGGATGTATTAGGTATGTTGAATATGTCTTCGCAGACCGGACATGTCCATGGGTAATCAGACCATCTCTGCTTCAGTAAATCTCTCAGGGTATATCATCTGATGGATTCTTGTTCTATATTTGTTCTATGTTTGTTCAGTGTTCTCTTTGGAAAACGGATGTGCTTTATTTGGAAGACGGAAATATCGCAGTGTTTTTGTAAACTTTCAGCACAGTGGAATAATCAATCAATCAAGTGTCATGCCGAATGGCGTAGGGGATCATGTTTCTCCACGACTCACTGTCTCTTGTGTTGTCAATAAGCTCGGTTGGTGAGCTTCTACCGTGCCACAACACAAGTCCATCTAGTAACTTTTCTCTTTGTGGTCCCCTATCTATTCTCCACTTGATCTTTCCAGTAGTTATTAAGTGTACAAGCGGTGTTCTCCTCAGCACATGCCCTAGACACCTTGACTGTCTGCCCCTAATGTTTGATATTATTGTTTTTTTAAGCCACAAACAATGAGAACCTCTCCATTAGTTTTCTTAGCTGTCCATAGTATTTTCATGATCCTTCTCAGAAACCACATTTCTGTATTCTCTAATTCACTTTTTAAAAATTGTTTACAGTCCATGCTTCACAACCATAAAACGCCCGTGCATTGCCGGGGCCCGAAAGGGGGGTCAAAGAATAGCAACACTGTTTACCTTCCACGCATGTCGTAAAAGGCGACTAAGGAGGTTATGGGATGGACTTGGCTGTCCCATCCCATATAGGGTCAGTGACCCAAAGCCATGCTGAAGTCGGATGTGTCAGACCGAAACGCGCAGATATCGCAGCAATTCTGTAAACCATGACACAACTCATTCCGTTCTCCGGACTACATTCTGCTAATCTGCAGGAGTTTGAGAACGAACGCAGAAGAAGAAGAAGACAACTATAAAAAAGAATTGGTTCGATATAACATAACATCACTCGAATTCGGGTCTACATTGATAGTATTCCATTGCATAAAATTAGCGAAATTAGCTAAAATGAAAAAAAAAATAAACAAAAAATAAACAAATTGCGTGAAGATATTCCAGGTTCGCGTATAAGCGTGGCTATGGACTGACTACATTTCTTCTGACAGAATTAATTAGGACCCTGTTCGTTAAGTTTTTGATTATTGTTTGGTTTTTGATTGGTCGCTTTTTACATACTTGGAGTCGCCTGTCCAAAATAGCAAAAGCCGACCAATAGATTGCACTGAAATCGGAAATTAGTTCATGTTTACGTTTTAGTTGACATGTCTCCTATACCGACATTCGGTCACGGTATAAGACGCAATACTGATACCTACGACCGTTTGTTGTCGACTCCAAGAGGGGAACAAAGAATATTATCAGTTTATCTTCTAGGCATGTCGTAAGAGGCAACTCAGGAGGATAGAAGTGAGTTAACTGTCCTATCCTTAATAATATAAAAGTGGCCCATAAGCGATGCCGACGTCGGATGTGTCAGACCGAAAGGCACAGATATTTCAGCTGCGCTGCAAACCATGACACCGCGCATTCGCTCCGCGGACTGTCAAAAACTGTCAAATACTGCATGTTTCCCGTTAAGTAGTTGCAAGGAGGGATTTTGTAGCTGTGTAATGAAGGCGGCTTGCTTTTGCTGACGCCATGTCATGTACAGGGTGAGTTTTTTAATTTACCCTCCGACAGAGAAAAAAAACCCAGTCCTTACCGGGGATCTAACTCTAGACCCCACTAGTGTGAGACTAACGCCCTAACCTCGCGGCCATGCGCCACTACATCCTGCTAATCTGCAGGAGTATGAGAAGGATCACCGAATAAATAGGGTCATACATGGACATACCACTGCCAGCATCATCATTACCAGTGCGTAGCCGATACCGGAAAGGGCAGAAAATACAAGCAACACTATGAGCTGCCATGCATGGCGTAAGTGGTGACTAATGAGGGTAAAGCTGGCTTTTCAACACTCTAGTCAAATTAACACAAAATCTATGCCGAAGTCGGATATATCAGGTCAAAATACCACAGCACGCTGTAAACCATAACATGATCACCTCTGAAATACATCGTCCTATATGCAAAACGATTCTCATGGATTTGTAGTTAATGACTCATTGAACATGATCCGGAAAGTTGAAACGGATGTCGTCCGCCGTCAGTGTGTGGTCGTCCGCCGTCAATGTGTGGTCGTCCGCCGTCAATGTGTGGTTGTCCGCCGTCAATGTGTGGTTGTCCGCCGTTAATGTGTGGTTGTCTGCCGTTAATGTGTGGTTGTCTGCCGTCAATGTGTGGTTGTCCGCCGTTAATGTGTGGTTGTCTGTCGTCAATGTGTGGTCGTCCGTCGTCAATGTGTGGAATTATAGACACCATGTATGACCAGAAAGATTATATGTATATTCGTAACAGGACATGCGGTTGTTGAGAGTAATGAGTGGGAAGATATACTGTCGAGCATGGTCACGGTGTCAATAGGTGCACGAATGCATCGATCTGACACATATAATGCAATGCAATAAGGGACCTCGTCCGATCAGAAGATTTTCAAAAGCGTGATCATGGTCGTTCTCAAGACTGCGTGAGATTGGTGTAGATATCGGAACATCCCGTAAAGAGAAACATAAAAGATATATGAAGAGACTGGTAAATTAGCATGAAACTGGAACTGTGAGCTTCTGATGGATTTATTGAGACGGGGATCAAATCACCTATGGAATATACTCTGTTCACTTTAAGAGTGAAGTGGGCCAGTACTTCTGATTGGTTGTTGAGCGAAGAACGCATAATCATTACAATGGATTGTTAAGTACCGAATAATATTGCTTTTAAATTTCGTATAAAATGGGTTTTAAAAAAAATGTTATATTTTTATTTTTTTTTAAATTATTTTAAAATGTTGGGCAGAGTTCAACATGGAAAATTAATCAAATGTCTTAAAGAAATAGGCATAGATCAAAAAGACATCATACTAATTAGAGATATAAATTGGGAACAAACTACATCACTAAGGTGTGAAAACAGCTACTCAGCATACATAGAAATAAGAAGAGGGGTAAGACAAGGATGCATTTTAACACCAAGAATATCTTTAGAAATATAGAAGAAATGCCAGGACTCAAGATCCATGGTAAAATAATAAACAACCTTAGATATGCAGATGACACTGTTCTTTTAGCAGAAAGTGAACATGAACTACAAAGACTAATAGATCAAGTCAATAAATCAAGTAATGAATATGGACCAAATATAAGTATCCATATAAGTATCCAAAAAAACAAAAACCATGATAATCAGCAAAGACACAGATGAACAGGAGATAAACATAAACATACAGGGAGAGAAACTACAACAAGTAAAACAGTATCAATATCTTGGACACATAGTCACAAATGATGGCAGATGTGAAACAGAAGTTAAAAGGAGAATAGGAATGGCTAAAAGTACTTTCAATGGCATGAGGACAATATTAATATCTAAACAAATTACAAACAAGTTAAAAATGAGAATTATAAAATGCTACATCTATTCTATATTAATGTATGCCTCAGAAACATGGACACTAAATAAACAATTAGAAGACAAAATTGATGCATTTGAGATGTGGGTATATAGAAGAATAGGGAGAACATCATGGAAAGAGAAGAAAACACATAAAGAGATACTAAAGACACTTAGTATGAAGAAAGAACTACTAAGAGAAATAAAGATCAGGCAAATAAAATATTTTTGACACGTTAAAAGACATGACACCTTATTGAAGATCTTACTTGAGGGTAAAGTCAAAGGGAAGCGATCAAGAGGTAGGCAGAGATACAAGTGGGAGAGTAACATCACACGATGGACAGGTTACATTCTAGCAGAGTGCACCACCAAGGCAAGAAACAGGGGATGTTGGATATATATTGCAGCCAACCTTCGTTGCGGAGACGGTACTTAATGATGATGATGAAAATGTGTTAAATAATATTGTTTATAAATGCAATCAGCTGTATAAACATCACATGTTGTCACGGGGAAATATGGGGTGTGTGTTTTGACCCACTTCACTCTTACAGTGAACAGAGTATAATCTACTTGACTATGCAGGAGAAGTAGCATATCCGTGTCTACGAAATGTGTTACGTCAAAGAAATGGTGTAGAGAAATGTTTATTTGAAAATGATGTTTAAAAACAATATTTCTGGTAAACGGTGTTGGGGAATACCATGATGTTAGAAATACACATTGTAGAGAAAAGGTAATGAGAGAGCAGATAGGTTGGCCGAACACGCTGCTACTACGGCTGTTGGTGGTAGAGCGATGGATCGAGCGGACATTTTGAACGCCCTACGGGAAAACACACGAGCAAATGACTGCATAAGTGACGATGACTCTTGTCCCATGACTAGAATAAAGGAATTTTGTTTGAAATCTGGTGTCGCTAGAAAGGAGCGGTTTCGTGGGTAAGAAAGAATGATAGTCAATCAACTGCGTACTGGGACCGTAAGTCAACGTGTAATGGCGGCTACACTCATGGGGAGATCTGAGCACCTATGGACTTGTCCGGAGTGCAGTGACGATGATCCAACGACTAACTAACTAACTATTGTAGAGAAAATAATATAAAAATTACGTAGAAAAAACGATATTAAATGACCTAGATAAAATGACGTTAAAATGATGTGGAGAAAATGACGTTAAAATGATGTAGAGAAAATGACGTTAAAATGACGTAGATAAAATGACGTGAAAATGACGTAGAGAAAATGACGTTAAAATGATGAGAAAATATTAATATGACTATTTAGAAACAACGATTGTGAAGCGCATGTCCCTGTGGTTAGAATGCCGTTCTCAAAATCCTGAGGTCCCGGATTCAATCCACGGTTGGGACAGGATTTTTTTTCATTCGGAGGTACAATCAAAATTCTTCCTGTACATGTCGCGGCTTCTGCTATGGCAAAGCGACCTTTATTTTCACAGCTCATAGAAAACCTCCCTGCACTCCTTCACAGAAAAACATGCAGTAATAAAAGTTAGCACGTAACCCTGTAACTTCAGAAGGTAATCCCATGTAAGACCAATCATGTTAGATTGAGGACAGGCCATAACTGACTCAAACAACGCATGTACATAGGACGTCCATAACTGACTCAAACAACGAATGTACATAGGACGTCCATAACTGACTCAAACAACGCATGTACATAGGACGTCCATAACTGACTCAAACAACGCATGTACATAGGATGTCCATAACTGACTCAAACAACGCATGTACATAGGACTTCCATAACTGACTCAAACAACGCATGTACATAGGACTTCCATAACTGACTCAAACAACGCATGTACATAGGACTTCCATAACTGACTCAAACAACGCATGTACATAGGACTTCCATAACTGACTCAAACAACGCATGTACATAGGACGTCCATAACTGACACAAACAACGCATGTACATAGGACGTCCATAACTGACTCAAACAACGCATTTACATAGGAAGTTTGAATGTTGGTGACAGAGATATGTACCGATGTAGACAATGACAGAGATATGTGCCGATGTAGACAATGACAGAGATATGTACCGATGTAGACAATGACAGAGATATGTGCCGATGTAGACAATGACAGAGATATGTGCCGATGTAGACAATGACAGAGATATGTGCCGATGTAGACAATGACAGAGATATGTGCCGATGTAGACAATGACAGAGATATGTGCCGATGTAGACAATGACAGAGATATGTGCCGATGTAGATAATGACAGAGATATGTGCCGATGTAGACAATGACAGAGATATGTGCCGATGTAGACAATGACAGAGATATGTACCGATGTAGACAATGACAGAGATATGTGCCGATGTAGACAATGACAGAGATATGTGCCGATGTAGACAATGACAGAGATATGTGCCGATGTAGACAATGACAGAGATATGTGCCGATGTAGACAATGACAGAGATATGTGCCGATGTAGACAATGACAGAGATATGTACCGATGTAGACAATGACAGAGATATGTGCCGATGTAGACAATGACAGAGATATGTGCCGATGTAGACAATGACAGAGATATGTACCGATGTAGACAATGACAGAGATATGTACCGATGTAGATAATGACAGAGATATGTGCCGATGTAGACAATGACAGAGATATGTATCGATGTAGACAATGCCAGAGATATGTACCGATGTAGACAATGACAGAGATATGTACCGATGTAGACAATGACAGAGATATGTACCGATGTAGACAATGACAGAGATATGTGCCGATGTAGACAATGACAGAGATATGTACCGATGTAGACAATGACAGAGATATGTACCGATGTAGACAATGACAGAGATATGTGCCGATGTAGATAATGACAGAGATATGTACCGATGTAGACAATGACAGAGATATGTGCCGATGTAGACAATGACAGAGATATGTGCCGATGTAGACAATGACAGAGATATGTGCCGATGTAGACAATGACAGAGATATGTACCGATGTAGACAATGACAGAGATATGTACCGATGTAGACAATGACAGAGATATGTGCCGATGTAGACAATGACAGAGATATGTGCCGATGTAGACAATGACAGAGATATGTGCCGATGTAGACAATGACAGAGATATGTACCGATGTAGACAATCTCCAGAGAACACAGAATTTATGTGACAGAACTGCCGTTTCTTTCTGAATTTCGCCAATACCAACGAAATTCAATCAAGCCTTTTGAGTCATGTTTTCGATTATTCCCGTACATTTCTTTGGTGGGCGTTTGTTGGCGGCTCCCGGGCGACATAACGTATATAAATAGTGACCAATTAAAATCACAACAATAATAAAATAACACCACGTAAGAAGGTTGATTCTACTTTGTGTTGATTCTGCTGCCATGTTCTATTTGGCGATTGGTCGCGGAACTGCCCACTGGAGGATGAAGTTCAGGTAATCAAGTTACAGGATTTCCAAGAATATGTAAATGTAAAAAATAATAATAATATAGTGGATTATAAATGTTTTAAGGGCGTATTAATTTAGTGTGACAGGAAAGACCGTACTTCCGAGCATTAACAGTTAGTTCCCCAACTCGCTGCAGCACGCATTATATGTGAGCGAATGTAAAAGCAGTAATCTGTGGGGATTTCCGTTTCACGCTTTGTGGGCACCGTGCTTTAGCGATATTTCTGTTACCTCCACAGGTAAAATGGTGAGAAATCGTTGCAGGTACCAAAATCTTCATAGCTCTCAAGAAATCATCTGAAAGCATGAGTTTGATTATGTGAAGGGTTGGTGGCGGAAAGACGAGGTTAAAGGTGAGAACAGCAGATTGTAGTGATGGGAAAATGAGCGTGGGAAGTGAACACGTGATGAGTTTTACAATTGATGGAGTCGTGGGTCGGACACAAATTGTCATAGTTTTTTTTTTTAAATTCGGAGGGGCTGTGACTGGCTGTGTCTAATTATAAAGTCGCAATGACAAGGACGAGCTTGTGAGTGAGTCACAATGAGGAGAGAAGTGGATGAGAGAGAAGGTGAGTTATTTTTGGTAAGAGAAATCAAATGTGAGAATCTATCATATTTCAGGTAGGTTTTAGCTGTACGTCATTCTACGTAACTTGGCCTTGACCCTGATAATCACGATAGGTCACGTGTTCTGTACCGTTTGTGATGTGGAATGCTGGGAAGAACTTTTCTATTGGGTACTACGTCACTAACAAGCATCTATTATCTGTACAAGGTAAACCTTGAATAAAGTAAACAGGCTACTGAGAATACCGAACTACCGATATAAAACAATAATAAATAACAATAAAACAATAGAACAATAACAATTATCAAAAGGATCGGTCCTATCGGGACCTTGTCAAGAAACAAATAACGGTTAAGATAGTTATGTATTCTCAGTAACCTGTTTAATTTATTTAGGATTTACCTTTTATTTGTCTGGTTGCTGCGGCACTTTCCATTTTGTCGGATATTCTCCGATATTTTTGGTTATTTATATTACCAGTACAGCTGGGTCCACAGAAGGAACACACAACCCCCACAGCAGACCCCAACTGACGGTACTCCCAACACACATCACAGTGGACTCATACTGGGCCCACTGAACACACTCCAACACACGACCTAAGGCATGGCACATTGATGTCAGTTCGAGACGCTCACAACATTATCTCTGAGTCATTGGCATTAGTTTAGCGCTAATCAACACTTTTCCTACTGTATATAACCACACACCTTTCTGATAGCAACCAAACATACACTCACACTCTTGAAACACTGATATCAACCCAACATACAAATACACTCTTGACTCACTGATAGCACACCAACATCCAAATACACCCATGACTCACTGATAGCACACCATCTTCCAACTACACTCTTGACTCACTGATAGCACACCATCTTCCAACTACACTCTTGACTCACTGATAGCACACCATCTTCCAACTACACTCTTGACTCACTGATATCACACCATCTTTCAACTACACTATTAACTCACTGATAGCAAAATATCTTCCAACTACAGTCTTGACTCACTGATAAGGAAACCCCCCCCCCATTAAATTACATTCGTGACTCACTGATAACAACTCAACATTCACTCACACTCTTGAAACACTGATATCCACACAACATACACTCACACTCTTGAAACACTGATATCAACACAACATACACTCACACTCTTGAAACACTGATATTAACCCAACATACACTCACACTCTTGAAACACGGATATCAACACAACATACATTCACACTCTTGAAGCACTGAGATCAACTCAACATACACTCACACTCTTGAAGCACTGATATCAACTCAACACACACTCCTGAAGCACTGATAACAACTCAACATACACTCACACTCTTGAAGCACTGATATCAACTCAACACACACTCTTGAAGCACTGATATCAACTCAACACACACTCTTGAAGCACTGATAACAACTCAACATACACTCACACTCTTGAAGCACTGATATCAACTCAACACACACTCTTGAAGCACTGATATCAACTCAACACACACTCTTGAAGCACTGATATCAACTCAACACACACTCTTGAAGCACTGATAACAACTCAACATACACTCACACTCTCGACTCACTGATATTAACCCAATACACAACCACACCCTTGACACACTGATAGCAAGTTATCGTATACACAAGTTCATCCTAGACCTCCCAACCGACATGATTCTATTCACGAACTCCGGTTTTACTTATGTATTTTCTACCTTTCTTGTTCCATCTGTAGCGCCACCTATGCTCTGTTATTTCACAGTGTACACATTACACCGTATCTTACACTTTACGTTGTGGGAAACAGTTGATTTATATACCATTTGGGGCGTTGCTATATTCTCAGCATAGTTGACTCATGCAATGACATCCATGAACAGTTAGTGGGTTCAGCAGCAGGGAAAAAAATGGTTAGTTTAAAAAAAAAAAATGTCCTGTAAAATCTTATTCTTCTTCTTCTTCTGCGTTCGTTATCAAACTCCTGCAGATTATCAGGATGTAGTTCCGAGAACGGAATGAGTTGTGTCATGGTTTACAGCATTGCTGCGATATCTGCGCGTTGTGGTCTGACACATCGGACTTCAACATGGCTTTGGGTCACTGACTCTATATGGGACGGGACAGCCAACTCCATCCCGTAACCTCCTTAGTCGCCTCTTACGACATGCGTGGAAAGTAAACAGTGTTGCTATTCGTTGCTCCCCTTTCGGGCACCGGCAACACACGGGCGGTAAAATTTCCTTATAATAACTTGGTTCGGAAATACGAAATACGTATGTAATAACAGAAATTCGCTATTTATAATCAAATTCCATTATAACAACTTGGTCCGGAATAACGAAATATGTATGTAACAGAAATTTGCTTTATACAGTATGAACAATATATATATATATAAAAGACAACTCCGTAATTATTTGTTTTCCTGGAACGTATAGGTTTCTCGACTTTTGCACGTAGACGCACGAAGATTGGCTTCGTTATAGCTTGGCTTCGTTATAGCTTAGCTTAATTGAATTCGCGTTGTGATCGCAATTAATCTTAAAAGTTCTCACGTGCTCCGACAAAGCTGGCCAATGATATGATTGTTTAACATTTTCCCTCTGACCGGTGTACAAAGGTCAAACAACTGTAAAAGAATACATAGGCCTAGAACATTTTATTTTTCCATTTCGATCGACGTTTACTGTATTTTAACAGGCTAAATATTCCTTCTCTTTGCCCTTTGCTGATACCGTGTATATTTCTGTCTATGAGCGAATCGCATACTGTTTATATCTGCGTTTCTGTTGTATTCTTAAATTCTAATCGATCGGGCGTTGAATTCTCCGGTAAATATTGAGATCACCACGTTCTGTGAGTTCTTCCTAATACGAAACTAGGCTTGCGGATGAGAAACGGTTCAGTACCCGATGGACACAGGCAGAGTACGTCCCATTGCACGAGATGGGTTCATATACGGTGGAATACCTCGTGCCAGATAGACGCGCTCGACAAGCGTCTTGGCGAAGAGGCACTACACATCAGCGTGCCCGGCGACATATTGACAGGCTGTCACGGACTAGGGAAGCCTACCCGAATTAAAGGTATGACGAAAACGGATGTGCTGGACCTCGGACGTCCTGACCACAAGTGGCCAACCGGGGTGCAAATAATCACAGTTCTATTGTGGAACTTGCAGCACAACGTACTTCACGCTCCCCGGCGGAAATCACACGAAATATTCGTTGTGTTTATATGAGAGCGAACGCTGAAGAAGAAGAAGAAGAAGAAGACTACGTTCTGTAAAGAATACATCACATGACACACACAGTGCACATCTTTTATAAAGCTAGAATTTTACACTTTTTTATCGTCTGTCCGTAATAGCTCGGTTCGTACGAGCGTGAAGTATATTATTGGAGGGAAAGTGTTGTTAAATAGGGACATTTCTTATAACGGGATGCACTATAAAAGGATGCCAATGTAATATGACGTTTTAATGTGTAGACGATTGCAATAGTGTAAAAGAGACACACTTATGTTTGAACCAAAAAGGTCGCATTGTCTGTATCAAAGAATAATTAATAATTCACTGGCTTTTAAAATAATGGTGCTGGTGAGAAAGTACGGGTTTGACTGCCTCATCGTAGTCATGTTTTTACAAGGTTATGGTTTGACCGCTTCATTGTTTGCCTTGTTTTCCAAGGTTATGGTTTGACCGCATCGTTTGTCTTATTTTTACAAGGTTATGCAGCTCTTCCGGTTCAATCTCCATATTACAGTTAACTTGACCATGTGAACGTATATAGTTCTTACTTGTCGTTTTCTGTTGTGTGTATTCAATTTTTGTCTTCATATAGCCTTTTGGTAGAAACGTCAATTTGTGTTTGTTATTATATGTGTCTTCAGTGATCACAACTTTATTACCCTGTTCCTGGATTTACCTGTTGGATTTCAGTGTCCAATAAGTTCCAAATCCAATAATGAGTTCGTCGGAGGTGTGTACTATCCCCTCTACTCTTTATAATATATATCGACCACATCTGTAAACTAACAAGTACTAATGAAGAAGATAACATGAACGAGAAATTGAACGAACTACTCTTTTCAGACTACTAAGTACTAATAGCGATACCAGAAGACAAATTGCAAGAACATATGAACAGTCTCACACAACATGTCAAAAATTCAACATGAAGATTAATATTGAAAAGACCGAAATAATGGCAATAGCAAATAAAGAAAGAAATATCACTATCTCCATCGATGATAAACACCTAAAATAAGTCCAGGAGTTCACTTACTTAGGAAGCATTCTATTGAGTGACGAAAAACCAGTAAAGAGATACAAAATAGATGCAACAAAACATACCAGTTCCTAGGACAAATGACACGTATATTTTAAGAACAGAAATGTAAATATAGACACTAAAGTTGCATTATACAAGACTGGTATCATACTATCACTGTGTTACTAGTTTCAAATCTGGACAATGACAGCACAAGACAAAAGAAAAATAGTGCCAACAAAAATGACATGTCTACGAAGAATACTCGGAGTGTCATTAAGAGATAGAATTAGAAACGATAACATCAAACAGATAACCAAAACAATACCAGTATTAGAACAAATCAAAAGACAACAGATCAAGTGG
The DNA here is from genome assembly GCA_034231615.1 of Meghimatium bilineatum. NCBI lineage: Eukaryota > Metazoa > Mollusca > Gastropoda > Stylommatophora > Philomycidae > Meghimatium > Meghimatium bilineatum. The sequence continues at coordinate 10,897,890 of CM067318.1, forward strand.
TTTTCACACACTTCCAGACTACCAACAGACACAGCATGCCACATATGGCTATGATACATACACATCACGGCTATAACGCCAGTGGCAGACCATGTAAAAGATGGACCACAGAAATAAAAAAAGCCACAGGAACAATCTTACAAACAGCACACAAGAAGGCAATCTTCAGAGAACTCTTCTACCTCTGACGGCGCAAGGTAAACAAGGGTCACACCGTATACATAGATATATTTCAGTTTCTCCCAGTAATTACATATTATCGGCATGGTAAGGTTACTAACGTGGACGTATTGAAGAGCTCTAGGATACCATCAATCTGGTTGACTTTCAGTTATAGACTTTTAAGATGGCTTGACCAAGTAAAAAGAATGTTAATTACATTCCTACATAAATTCTCTTTGGTGTTCTTTGGTGTTCGTCGCATTCTCTTAAAGACAAAGGAGCAGACCAGAACCAAGATACAGACATCTGTAAAACAAGTCTTAAATGATTATATTAACCCAAATTATTGGGAAGAACTGGCTGATTTCTTCTTCTTTCGTTCACTTGAAACATGTCTATATCTGTAATTCTGTCTCCTTAATAAAACTCACTGTCTTTTGTAGTTCATACAGTGTCCCATAGAGCTTTGATTCCAGTGTTGTTTCCTCTGGCCAATATGTCTGCCTCAGCGTTTCATGCTCAGAACACTCTTGAAGTATATGTTTGGCACTCTGTGCTGCCTGTCCGAACTGGCTGATGATCCTACATCATAGATTGCTGCTCTGCATCGAGACATTCACTCATCTGGGGGAGAAGATAGAAGATAAGCGACGCAGACGAAAAGGCACATGCATACCTACCACAGATCTGTTCTCAGTATTCTGTTGTCGCCCTTGCGGATCGAAAATCAGCAATCATCCACCAGAAAGCCTTTAATTCAAGATCTTCTTAGTACATTTGTAGTTTATTTTCACTGATGTTTCAATACATTGTTATCTAGTCAGAAAGTGAATTCTATTTCGTCGAATATGGCTCATGTTTGTTTCTAACAAAACTATTGTCATTAGTGCTAGTCTTACGATTTCATATATTTCATCCCACCTATCTTTTAACGCCCATGGAAACCTTGCAATGTTTCACGCACCGGGAAACCATGTCATGTTTCATCCCCCTAGAAACCATGTCACGTTTCATCCCCCTAGAAACCATATTATGTTTCATCCCCCTAGAAACCATGTTATGTTTCATCCCCCTAGAAACCATGTTATGTTTCATCCCCCTAGAAACCATGTTATGTTTCATCCCCCTAGAAACCATGTCACGTTTCATCCCCCTAGAAACCATGTCATGTTTCACCCCCCCCCCCCTAGAAACCGTGTTATGTTTCATCCCCCTAGAAACCATGTTATGTTTCAACCCCCTAGAAACCATGTCACGTTTCATCCCCCTAGAAACCATGTCACGTTTCATCCCCCTAGAAACCATGTTATGTTTCATCCCCCTAGAAACCATGTTATGTTTCATCCCCCTAGAAACCATGTTATGTTTCACCCCCCCCCCCCCCAGAAACCATGTTATGTTTCATCCCCTATAAACCATGTTATGTTTCACCCCCCCCCCCCCTAGAAACCATGTTATGTTTCACTCCCTAGAAACCATGTTATGTTTCACCCCCTAGAAACCATGTTATGTTTATGAATGCTCTTTGACCCTCCTGACACCACATCGTCCCCATTTTACCAAACATCGCCACCAGCTTGACCCAACATCGTCACCAATCTGACCCAACATCACCCCTATCCTGACCCTTCATCGCCACCTCCTGACATTATATCGCAGCCATCCTGACACTACACTGCTAGCTGTCGCCCTCTCAAACGTGTTATCGCCGCCCGAAATTTTTCATCGTCCCCAGGGGACTTTTTCTCCTACTTTGAGAAACTCAAGCTTTACACGCGCGTGAGGCGCGCGCGCACACACACACACTATAATCTTGTTGCTGCACATGCTCGCACATACATATACGCACACATACTTTCTATTTTGTTGCAGTACAAACGTGTAAAACAACAAATTGTGAGCCGTTCATAGTTTCCATCTGAAAACTTGCCTCAGTACTGTCTCTTACCTCAGTTCAATCTCTCATTACTGGCTTCTACCTCAGTGTAGAGACTTTCCCACGTGCGCTATCGCCGGTGAGAGCAAGGCTAGAACACTACCAGCCTCCCATTCACGTGCGTATATTCTAGTATTCTGTATTGTCGATATACGAAGTGGAAGAAAACTCAGTTTGTTGACTTGTTTCGGAAAGTTTCTTTACAACGCAGCGATTCTGGAAGGTTGCCTTATCATAGTGAAAGAGAACCGATCTGGCTACGTTGATTACTTTAGTTCGTCAATGTCGATCATTTTTCGAAAACCGCAATGTGTTTGTTTCTATGCGAGGCTGGATTTCATTATGTTGAATCGATATGAAAGTAAATTATAGAAATAAAGGTACAGTTATGTAAGATATGGACTGCAGACACAGGCAGTGTGATTTACCACTGTGTCTTTGGCAGTACAGTTATAGGGACTTTAGAGAAGGACAGCGTGATTTATCACTGTCTTTGGCAGTACAGTTATAGGGACTTTTTGAGAAGGACAGCGTGATTTATCACTGTCTTTGGCAGTACAGTTATAGGGACTGTAGAGAAGGACAACGTGATTTACCACTGTCTTTGGCAGTACAGTTATAGGGACTGTAGAGAAGGACAACGTGATTTACCACTGTCTTTGGCAGTACAGTTATAGGGACTGTAGAGAAGGACAGCGTGATTTACCACTGTCTTTGGATGTACAGTTATAGGGACTTTAGAGAAGGACAGTGTGATTTACCACTGTCTTTGGATGTACAGTTATAGGGACTTTAGAGAAGGACAGTGTGATTTACCACTGTCTTTGGCAGTACAGTTATAGGGACTGTAGAGAAGGACAGCGTGATTTATCACTGTGTCTTTGGCAGTACAGTTATAGGGACTGTAGAGAAGGACAACGTGATTTACCACTGTCTTTGGCAGTACAGTTATAGAGACTGTAGAGAAGGACAACGTGATTTACCACTGTCTTTGGCAGTACAGTTATAGGGACTGTAGAGAAGGACAACGTGATTTACCACTGTCTTTGGCAGTACAGTTATAGGGACTGTAGAGAAGGACAACGTGATTTACCACTGTCTTTGGCAGTACAGTTATAGGGACTGTAGAGAAGGACAACGTGATTTACCACTGTCTTTGGCAGTACAGTTATAGAGACTGTAGAGAAGGACAGCGTGATTATCACTGTGTCTTTGGCAGTACAGTTATAGGGACTTTAGAGAAGGACAACGTGATTATCACTGTGTCTGTGGCAGTACAGTTATAGGGACTGTAGAGAAGGACAACGTGATTTATCACTGTGTCTTTGGCAGTACAGTTATAGGGACTGTATAGAGGGACAGTGTGAATTACCACTGTGTCTTTGACAATTAGACTTACGTAAAACACAGGTTTATATATCGCTTCAATGAGACACGACAGACTATAACTAAAACTAGTAGGTAATGATGTGCACACAAGAAACATACAAATTACATTACTTAAATCATATTCGACGTTTCAACCAAAAGGTCTTTATCAAGGCACAAACAAAACATCAAAAGACGACGTAATTTGTATGATTTCTTGTGTGCGCATCATTACATACTAGTTTTAGTTATAGTCTGTCGTGTCTCATTGAAGCGATATATAAACCTGTGTTTTATGTAAGTACAATTATTGTTACGTTTCACGCAGTTACCTTGTATTGATTGTGTCTTTGACAGTAGTTATATAAGATAGGGGCTGTAGAGATACGGTTACTTAAATACTTGTACACAATGCTCTTTAATGTTGTAATTAGTCAGTGTTTCGTTTAGTTCGTTTTCAGTGACTTGAGCACACAGGTTGAATGTCTTGACGAGATCACATCTTATTTTGGGGTTGTGGTTGGTCAAGTACGGAAAACCTGTTTACTTGTGTTGCAAAGTGATTCGGTGCTGCTAGTACGGATCTAGTTCAATTCCTGTCAGCTGTAAGAACTTTTTTTCATTTATCCTCATGCTTCCTGCTTGAATTTAATTGTAGAGATAAATAGTACGACTTACCATCGTGTTTTTGACAAAGTATAGCTATAAAAGACTGACCACCGCGTCATGGACAGAGTATAGTTACGTAATACTGACCACTGTGTCACTGACAGAGTATAATTATGTAAGACTGACCACTGTGTCATTGACAGAGTATAATTATGTAAGACTGACCACCGTGTCACTGACAGAGTATAATTATGTAAGACTGACCACTGTGTCATTGACAGAGTATAATTATGTAAGACTGACCACCGTGTCACTGACAGAGTATAATTATGTAAGACTGACCACTGTGTCATTGACAGAGTATAATTATGTAAGACTGACCACTGTGTCATTGACAGAGTATAATTATGTAAGACTGACCACTGTGTCATTGACAGAGTATAATTATGTAAGACTGACCACTGTGTCATTGACAGAGTATAATTATGTAAGACTGACCACTGTGTCATTGACAGAGTATAATTATGTAAGACTGACCACTGTGTCATTGACAGAGTATAATTATGTAAGACTGACCACTGTGTCATTGACAGAGTATAATTATGTAAGACTGACCACTGTGTCATTGACAGAGTATAATTATGTAAGACTGACCACCGTGTCATTGACAGAGTACATACTAGTCAAGATCCATGTTATCAATATCCACCTACTGCACCAGGTTTCTTTGGTAGGGCTATGAAAATTGATTGTAGCAAATCCGATGGAATATAGCCACTATTGTATATGCCATTTAACATTTTGGTGATAATTTCAAGGCCATAATCTCCCAGGGCTTCTAATTCTTCTTTTGTAATCTTGTCGGACCCGATGATTTGATGTTTTTTAAGTTTCTGCAAAAAAGAAGACTACATTCTAGAAAGATCAGTTGGTTCACTCCGAAACGAAGAAAATATCTCGGACAAGAAGAGCATATCACTCGGACAAGAAGAAAATCTCTCGGACAAGAAGAGCATATCACTCGGACAAGAAGAAAATCTCTCGGACAAGAAGAGCATATCACTCGGACAAGAAGAAAATCTCTCGGCCAAGAAGAGCATTTCTTGGGCAAGATGAAAATATCTCGGACAAGAAGATCTCTCAGACAAGAAGAACATCTCTCGGGCAAGAAGAACATCTCTCAGACAAGAAGAACATCTCTCGAACAAGAAGAACATCTCTCAGACAAGAAGAACATCTCTCAGACAAGAAGAACATCTCTCAGACAAGAAGAACATCTCTCAGACAAGAAGAACATCTCTCGAACAAGAAGAACATCTCTCAGACAAGAAGAACATCTCTCAGACAAGAAGAACATCTCTCAGACACGAAGAGCATGTCTTGGGCAAGAAGAAAATATCTCGGGCATGAAGAACATCTCTCTGACAAGAAGACAATCTCTTGAATAATAAGAGCATCTCTCGAACAAGAAGAACATCTCTCGGGCAAGAAAAATATCTCTCATAGCTTCTTCTGTGTTCTTTCTCACACTCCCGTAAATTAATATAATATAGCACGGAAAACAAGGTCTTACTTCATGGTTCACGTGTTAGCTGCAATCTCTGCGACTTCTAGATTGAGATATCCTGCTTCCCATGTCGTTATTGGCTTACTTAGACCTAGGTTTTTGGTAGTCAACACCGCAGCCTGTCCTTCTTAGCTGCTTCCTAGCACATAACGCGTGAGAGTTGTTATTATTTGTATTACTTTCTAGTTTCATAATACACGGGCACATCTATTTGTATTACTTTCTAGTTTCATAATACACGGGCACATATATTTGTTGTACTTTCTAGTTTCATAATACACGGGCACGTCTATTTGTATTACTTTCTAGTTTCATAATACACGGACACCTCTATTTGTATTACTTTCTGGTTTCATAATACACGGACACCTCTATTTGTATCACTTTCTAGTTTCATAATACACGGGCACATCTATTTGTATTACTTTCTGGTTTCATAATACACGGACACCTCTATTTGTATTACTTTCTGGTTTCATAACATCTATTCGCTTCGTTGTTTCATGTGTGTGTGTGTGTTTGTACGCACGCACACACACAAATACACACACATATATACACACACAGAGAGAGAGAGAGAGAGATGATGGTCAGAATATCCACACTTGCCGTTAAGTGTAAGGTTGGTGACTGGGAGCTTTAACTATCTAAGGCCAGATGTGTCGTCTTGACTGCGTTGAATCCGTTTTTGTTCAGCATTGCCTTGATGTTCTCTATCCATCTTGTTCTAGATCTTTCTCTGTCCTTGTATCCGGATCTTCTCATGTTATATGTTTTTTGTCGGTAGTTGGTTATGGTTCATTCTCATAAATTTCAAACCATTTATTTGTTGATTCTCGATGTATTCTATGCATGGTCTTATACCGATTCTTCTCCTGATTTCATCATTTCTCATTTTGTTTAGTTTGGTTCCTCTTACGGCTTTTCTCCGGCATTTCATCTCCACATATTGTAAGTTTTCTCTGCTGGGCTGCTGTCAGCGCCCATTTCTGACATTGACAGCAGAGTGTTGGCATAAAAATACTGTTTATCATCTGTCTCTTGACTTCCATCTTGTTCTTTGGGTTGAGCAGTAAAGCTGATAGCTGGTATGTCACTATGTTTTCTTTCTGACATCCTGTCTAAATCTCTGTGTAATTTTCCATATTGTCTGTGAATATACTTCCCAGGTATTTAAACTCAATAGTTTGTTTCACTTTAGTTTTATATATATTTATATATTTGTATATATCTCTCTCATGTGGTAGAACTAAACAGCTAACATGAAATTGATGTGTATGTATATTATTCTGATATTATATTCTGACTTGTATATGTAATTATACGCTAAGTATCTCCGTCTATGTGATTACAGCAATTATCTCCGTGTATGTGACTACGGTAATTATCTCGTCTATGTAACTACATAATTATCTCCGTGTATGTGACTACGGTAATTATCTCCGTGTATGTGACTACGGTAATTATCTCCGTGTATGTGACTACGGTAATTATCTCGTCTATGTGAATACGGTAATTATCTCAGTGTTTGTGATTACGGCAGTAAGCAACTGACTGGTTAGTCTGTTAGATTTTCAGGAAGGAATGTGTGTGTTATTGGTTCATATTTCTAACATATTTATTTCAATTACACACGTAATTGAAGCAAGCTGATATGTAATTGAAGCAATCTGACATGTAATTGAAGCAAACTGACACAGGATGCAAGAGTTCTTTAACTGGATAACAGCTACTAGTCAATGCAGGTTTCTTCCGCTTTAACAGACATCTTTTTGTGAAATTATATATTTATAGATATATGGGAAAGGACACAATGTTAAACTGTAATCTTGATAGTTGTGATTGCAGCAAGAAACAGAGGAACATCTGGGGAACATTTTGGTTAGGCGTGTCTGATATGAAGTCCGTGGTTATTTAGGTTCATCTGATGTTAAAAGAAGTGACAAGAAGTATCGCACAATGTCCCAAGAGTCCGTAATCACCACGAGTTTTGTCTCCAACAATGAGTATCAGGAGACTCAACATTTCAATGGTAATGAGAAAGTCAGTTGTCAATACAGGGAACAGAACAGGTTCTCTCAGATTGGAAATGCAGGTTCTCAGGGCATCACTCATCACATAGAACAGAATATGTTCTCTCAAGTTGGAAACATGGGTTCTCAAGCTATCACTCAGCCTAGCACCCCAGTGTTAGCTCGACACAACGGCACCAGTAATAGGATCAATGATTATTTTGATGATTTGAACGCTAACTTATTCCCAAGCAGTCCACTTCTTAACGCTGCCAGACAAAGGTTCCAGCAACTGAACAATATTTTTGGAGAGTTCCCTCTCTGTGCAGCTCAAAGTCAGCCCAACATCAACTTAGCAGCCGCCTGCCAGAATCAATTCCACAATTTCAGTTTTCCAAATTTTGCTTCATTATTCCCAAATTTTCCACCTCCGCCGGACATTACAATTGGAGGAATATTTCCTAGAAATGTTGATTTCTTTAATAGCATGACGAGCAGTCTAAATGCAAACTACCAGCTCGACCCGACAGCAGCTGAGCGTTGTCAACAACAGCGTAGCTCTGGCAATATTCATAGCATCAACATTACTAACAACAGCAGCAATGCTGGCAGAAATGACCTTCTCTCAGGGATGAATGACGAGCGCAACGACAAAATCAGTGACTATCTGCAAACACCTAAGTGGGGGAAGTGGCCAAGCGACTCTGGCATCATTCATCACCCAGTGAATGACCACCAAGACCTGAATTCTCATAGATCTTCATCCCCGGTATCATCAGCGACAGGAACGTTGTCTTCAACATCATCGTCATCTGTTCCTTCATTCTCTGATTCGGAGCCAAGAAACAAGACTCCGCCATTTCCGTTTCACGCGGATCACCAAAGTGCTAAAAGGTATGATCACAGAAATTGTAACAATGTTCTATAAATTTGTTTAAATTTCGAAATATCTACCTCCCGCGCATTAAATGTACACTGCAATTTTTAAGTGTCGGCTTATACTTAATAAGGTTTGATTGATGTTTCCTGTTTGTATCCAGGTGTTAACTATGTTCTCTCTACAAAATTTCCATGTGTGAACAATCATACGGCGGGTTGAACCGCGACCAATCGCCAAATAAGTCCTAGCGGTAGAATTAAAAACTGCCAGAGCGTTATCAGAGCTACTGAAGGCACAACAGACCCATTTGAAATAAAAACAGGCGTTAGACAAAAATGCACACTATCAAAACTTCTGTTCGTAACATACATGGGCAGGATAACTAAAGAAACAGACAAAGGAAACAAATTCATTCCTGCAGAATCATCAAATGAAGAACAAAGCTCACTCAACCAACTGTTATTTGCAGATGATAAATGTTTAATATAAGAATCTGAAAACGAATTTACAGCGGCACAAACATTTGCTTCATACAACCTGCGAACAACACAACATGAAACTAAACATATTTAAAACAGAGACTATGAAGATAAGCAGAACATAAGGACAGTTAAATGTATCTGTCAATGGTACGAAACTAAAGCAAGTCCCGGAGTGTAAATACATAGGAAGAATTGGAGGAAGCTCTGCCATTCTTCTGTTGTTTTATTTTATAGATATTTTGATCTGTCAATTCTCTGTTTTGTTTCACTTCTAACCTTCTAGTTTATAATACTCTTTCGGCATTTATCCATATTTAGTTCTGTCATGTGCCATTATTACTTGTCCTTTATGTTGTGAATGTGTTCTTGATAAAGGCCTTTTGGTCGAAATGTCGATTCCTGCGTGTTATCATGTGAGTATTAAGTTATTAGCAAAATTTCATCACAGTTTCCAAGTTTCAAATTTTATTGAATAAAAATAGAATACTTCGGTATAATAGGAGAATTTATTACTTTAGTGTATTTCTAGAGCAATGTTTCTCAAATTCTTTTCTGTTGGTGACCGGCAATAAGTTTCATAATATGTTAGAACCCTTCGTAGTTGTTGAGTGTCAAATGTCTTCTATTATGTATATAGGGACTAGCACTGATGACTTGCGGACCTGTCACTGATGTTTCGCAGAACAGCTCGTCCAATGGCCACCACTTTGAGAAGCACTGGTCTAGAAGATGTTACCCACTTCTCTCTGACGATCTATCTCTTCGTCTCAAGAGGGTGTAGCGTGAACACGAAAAAGAGTGTAGTGATTGCTTATAGAAGGCGATCTGTTGAATCCAGCGTCCACCCCCCGCAACAAGACGCAACAGGAAGGAAACAACAACCCGATTGAATTTGTTTTGGCGGCCTGACGTTTGATGGGTTCTGGCGATTGAGTTGAGTTATTTCATCTGCTTCAGGTGCATGGCAAACAATAGAGTGTTGACTGACTTTGATAAGATCAATCTGTTCTTGGAGAAATATTCATTGGATCTAGTTTCTGCCAGACTCAGGTGCAAGTCAAAATTATTTCTAGAATAATCCCCCTCCCTCACAATTCTGTGGGCGTAGACTTGTACAAACAGGGGCTATAACGGGAATGGGGGTGGGGCGTGAAGAAAAAAAATGGTAGTGGGGGGGGGGTAACAAACGAAATTAATTAATGATGCTTCGAGAATAAACACATTTATACAGCACGTGACTTGCCTTGACATTGCTGTAGAGTCAAGGATTCAGGTAAAACTAATCTAAAAGTCGCTCTGACACGAGGATTGAGCAAACAGGATGAGCATTAATCAGTGTTGGATAAGGCAGGATTATTGTGAACATCTAGATATTACCTCATTGTTACATCTTCAATATGTTATCTGTGAACATATCTTCATTGTTACATCTTCAATATGTTATCTGTGAACATATCTTCATTGTTACATCTTCAATATGTTAGCTGTGAACATATCTTCATTGTTACATCTTCAATATGTTAGCTGTGAACATATCTTCATTGTTACATCTTCAATATGTTAGCTCTGAAAACATCGTCATTGTTACATCTTCAATATGTTAGCTCTGAAAACATCGTCATTGTTACATCTTCAATATGTTAGCTCTGAAAACATCGTCATTGTTACATCTTCAATATGTTAGCTGTGAAAACATCTTCATTGTTACATCTTCAATATGTTAGCTCTGAAAACATCCTCATTGTTACATCTTCATTGTTACATCTTCAATATGTTAGCTCTGAAAACATCCTCATTGTTACATCTTCATTGTTACATCTTCAATATGTTAGCTCTGAAAACATCCTCATTGTTACATCTTCAATATGTTATTTGTGAAAACATCCTTATTGTTACATCCTCAATATGTTAGCCCTGAAAACATCCTCATTGTTACATCTTCAATATGTTAGCTGTGAAAACATATTCATTGTTACATCTTCAATATGTTAGTTGTGAAAACATTCTCATTGTTACATCCTCATTGTTACATCTTCAATATGATAGCTGTGAAAAGCAATCGCATCAACCAGGAGCAATGGCGATGTGTGAGATAAACAACAGACGTATAGGTACAAGGACTAGAAATGCATTACACTCAAGGGGTATTTTTCGAGATTTCTCGTGTCGATACAATTCTCCCTAGTATAAGCTAGAAGACAATTACTTCTAACCAATAGTTTCTCATGTTCATCCCATGCAGCGTCACTTATCTTGATATATTCTGCTTTTCCGTACTTTTGATTGGCTGTCGTCATAAAGTATACGCAAAGTGACCAATTATCTTTCGCATCAGTCAAGACGAGTATTCAGTCAAGTTAGTTAGTTAGTTAAGTCAAGATTCTGGAGAAGAACTTGGCAAATATTGTATGTGAAATCTGTTATATTTTAGGAACAAGCGACTCTTTGTGTGACATTTTGTAATTTCATGTCATGGCATTTTGTAATTTCATGTCATGGCATTTTGTATAGCTAGGTTTCCATGGATCAGCGCACAGGGCTATTCCGAAAAAAAAGACGTGGTAATTATTGTGCAGGATTTCCTGGATTTTTTTTGGGGTAAAAGCTGATTATTTTTATGATAAAACAAAACAAATTAAACTGGTTACTAGAAAAACTTACCGTACCTATGAATTATATATATATATATAAAAATAAAAGCATACAATAAAACTAAACATGGCAATTCTCAAAATTTTGTTTTATTGTATGTTTTTTATTTCCTTTAATTCCTTTAAAAAAAATATTTGTATTCATAGGTACGGTAAGTTTTTCTAGTAACCAGTTTAATTTATTTTGCTTTACCATTTGTTCATTTGGTTACTGCGACACCCTCCACTTTGTCGGACACCCTCCGACCATTTTGTTATTTATATCTATTTTTATGACGATGTAGAAGACCTTATACATATTTAGATGGCCGTGGTACATATCAGCCGAAATGGACTCACACCCTTACAACAACTATCGACACAGAAGAACTAGAGCAGGGGTCGGGAACCCATGGCTCGCGAGCCAGATGTGGCTCTATTGATGGTTGCATCTGGCCCGCAGACAAATGTTCGAATATAAAAAAAAATGTTTCTTGGGACTCCTTTGATCTACATATTAATTGCATAGCAATATTTCATTCTACAAATGAGCTAAAGTTTTACTGCAGCTCAGCAGAAGTGGTAAAAGAGATGAACTCCGCTGAGCTAAAGACAGAAAAATAGCAATCCTGAATTCATTGTCTTTCAATTAAAAGGAAATAACTCACTCATAAGAAATACTCATTATTGATTAGCAACAGCATAACTATGTTATTAAAAAGGATTCAGAGACATAATTATTGTACTTTTAGTGTTGAAATTACACAAAATGTACACATTTACTTGAATTTTTAGTTTTAAACATAATGTATGGCTCTCACAGAATTACTTTTCAAAATATGTCGTGTCCATGACTCTCTCAGACAAAAAGGTTCTGGACCCCTGCTACTATCTATAACTGAATATCTCGAATAAAACATTAACATCCCAGGATCATCAGAGATCGGAAAGAGATTAGTAATAGCCGTACAAAAAACATGACAAATGAAAAATTGATGACAAGCGGCCACTAGGAAAAAACGAATTTACAGCTGTTAATATGTTATATATTTCCAGTAGCGAGGAATGGTTGTGAGAGTATCAATAACGTCCGAAATGGGAAATAAAAACAGCTAGTGCTTGAAATGAAATGCTGTAGAAAGGTCCTGAGAATATCAAAGACAGAGAGACGATGGAATACAGGCGTCAACAAAGACATGAACACAGTGGAGGATTGGCCACTGAAAACTATCAAAAAAGCAGATAACATATTTTGGGTATATAAAAAGACTCTTTTGGGGTTAACTGGCGTAGTGATGAGAGGAGACATTTCATTCTAAGATATGTGATATTGAGACGAGAGAGAAAGAGAGAGTTGTAATGGACAGAAAGATTGTTAGCAATTCTACTCAATAGATATTCAACGTAAGTCATTTTTCGATGTTGTCGGAATGTAATTTTTTTGCGCATCAGAGCGGAAACTATGCAAGAAGATTAAAATTGGTTGACGTTATTTGCTGACAAATTGTAAACGTCGTGTTATAAGGACTGATGGGTGGGCGGATGGGGGAAATAATGTCATGTTATAAGGACTGATGGGTGGGCGGATGGGGGAAATAATGTCATGTTATAAGGACTGATGGATGGGCGGATGGGGGAAATGTCATGTTATAAGGACTGATGGGTGGGCGGATGGGGGAAATAATGTCATGTTATAAGGACTGATGGGTGGGATGATGGGGGAAATAATGTCATGTTATAAGGACTGATGGGTGGGATGATGGGGGAAATAATGTCATGTTATAAGGACTGATGGGTGGGATGATGGGGGAAATAATGTCATGTTATAAGAATTGAAGTGTGGGTGGCTGGGGGGGGGGGGGTAATATCATGTTATACCGATGGTGGTGGATGGGGGAAAATAATGTCATGTTATACGGACAGTAGTGGGTGAGGGGAAATAATGTCATGTTATAAGAACTAATGTATCGGTGGGGGAAATAATGCCATGTTATACGGACGGTGGTGGGTGGGGGGGGGGGGGGTACTGTCATGTTATATGGACGGTGTGAATGGGGGGAAATAATGTCATGTTATAAGGACGGTGGTTGATGGGGGTAAATAATAATGTCATGACTATTTGTTGAACTGCTTTTTGCAGATGACCAGGTTTTATTCCACAACAGCATTAAAAACCTGCAAGGCCACCTAAACATAATAGACACAGCAGGCAAGCAATTTGGAATGAAAATCAACATAGACAAAACAGAAGTAATGAATATTGCAAGAGAAAAGGAGAACATCAACATACAGATAAACAATAAACAACTAAAACAAGTAGATGAATTGAAATATCTGGGCAGCACATTGAGATATGACGGCAGACAAGATTCGGAGATAAATACAAGATGTAATAAGGCCTGTCAGGTCATTGGTCAATTAACACCTTTACTAAGAAACAAAGATATTACACTGGAAACAAAGAAAGTGCTTTTCAACACCATTTTCTTACCAACATTGTGTTATCAGTGTCAAACTTGGACATTGGATTCTAGAACAATTCATAAGATAAAACCCCTACTGAAATGAAATGTGTGAGACGTATGATTGGAGTTCGCTTGAGAGACAAAATCAGGAATGAAGCACTAAGGAAACAATTAGGGTTCAAGTCAACAATAGAATACATCCAGAAACAACAAGTTAAATGGTACGGCCACATAACCAGACAGAAAGAGCAAAGTATTATTAAAAAAAACACTTAACAAACGATACGAAAACAGTCGACCTATTGGATGCCCTCGTAAAAGGTGGATAGATAATGTATTAGAGACACTCGGAAATATAACAGCAGAAGAGGCAAATAGAAGGGCAACAGGCCGTATACCCATTCTCCCCTCAACACCGAAAGGTACATGAGGACAGAAAGAAGAACAATAAGAAGATGACTATTTGTTTAGCTTCTTTCATATATTCTAGAATTTTTCTTTCTTCGGTCTATATCCTGCTCACCTCTGGGAGTTTGCGATCATTGTAGAAACTGTATTTAGTAATGTCTTATGATACACTCAGCTACATGGAAGTTATACCCGTTAGTGTGGTCAAAAGTGGCCAAAATAGCCACCGAATAGTTGTAGATTTTTATGTGATTGATGTGACGAAGATTTGGTTTAGGGGTTAAGAAAGAATGTGGAAATTTAATGATAGAGTGGGCACAAGCACATAACTTAATAATAGGGAATACATGGTTCAAGCAACACCCAAGAAGGTTGTGTACATGAATTAGCGGACAGCAGGAGATAATACATGGAACCAAATTGATTAAATGTTATTCTCTAAAAGACATAGAAACAGATTTAGATCTATGAAAACAAGGCCAGGTGTTGATTGCAACAGTGAATCATAGGGCGTATATTACTGGTGGGAAAATTTGTATAATATTAAAGAAAATCAAGAGATCACCATGAAATATGAAATCAGATGATGACAAAGAAAGATACAATGTAATTGTGCATAATAGATAAAATTCCATTGCAAAGATTCAGAGTATTGAAGATCAATGGGACATGCTAAAACATTGGATAAACCAAACATCTAAAGAGATAATACCAGAAGTAAAACATACATCAAAACAAAAATGGATAACTGAAGAAATATTAGAATTGATGAGCAACAGAAGAAAAAATGAACAAAAGATAGTGGAATATCAGAAAATACGTAAGGAGATAAGAGAGAAATGCAAAGTAGCAAAAGAAAGCTGGCTGAACAAGACATGCGCGGAAATAGAATCGCATTACAACCAAGACACAACATTACTACATAAGCAAATTAATTTGACAGCAGGGAAAAGAACGCAAACAGTTACAGGATGTCTAAAATCTAAGACAGGGCAGGTATTAATAGGGAAAGATCATATAGTACAGAGATGGTCAGAATATATCAAAGAACTTTATGATGACAATAGACCCGAGATAAACATACAAGATAACGGCGAGGGTCCATCAATATTCCCAGCAGAAGTAAGGGAGACTCTAAGACACATGAAATATGGTAAAGTCCCAGGACCAGACAATATCACATTAGAGGAATTAGTAGCTTTAGGTGACTTTGGAGTAGAAATAATCACACAATTGCCGAATGACATATATAACAGCAGACACATACCAGATGACTTAATGAGATCCATATTTATAGCCTTACCTAAAAACCAGGGAACATCGAATGTGAAGAACACCGTACAATCAGCATCAGGAGCCAAATAACAGAGATACTTCTCTGAATCATCATGAAGAGAGTGAGAAACAAAATAAAAACAGAAATAAGTCCAGAACAATGTGGCTTTGTAGAAAGCAAAGGTACCAACAATGCTATACATATTTATCATTCATCCTAAGGTGTGTAATACTGCCGTATTATTCATCATTCATCCTAAGGTGTGTAATACTGCCGTATTATTCATCATTCATCCTAAGGTGTGTAATACTGCCGTATTATTCATCATTCATCCTAAGGTGTGTAATACTGCCGTATTATTCATCATTCATCCTAAGGTGTGTAATACTGCCGTATTATTCATCATTCATCCTAAGGTGTGTAATACTGCCGTATTATTCATCATTCATCCTAAGGTGTGTAATACTGCCGTATTATTCATCATTCATCCTAAGGTGTGTAATACTGCCGTATTATTCATCATTCATCCTAAGGTGTGTAATACTGCCGTATTATTCATCATTCATCCTAAGGTGTGTAATACTGCCGTATTAGTCATCATTCATCCTAAGGTGTGTAATACTGCCGTATTATTCATCATTCATCCTAAGGTGTGTACTACTGCCGTATTATTCATCATTCATCCTAAGGTGTGTAATACTGCCGTATTAGTCATCATTCATCCTAAGGTGTGTAATACTACCGTATTATTCATCATTCATCCTAAGGTGTGTAATGCTTATGTTCTCTTCTCCATCTTCTTCGTCTTCTTTTGTTCTTAAACTCCTGCAGATTAGCAGGATATAGTCCGCAGAACCACCCGTGCGTTGCCGGGGCCCGAAAGGGGAGTAAAGAATAGCAACACTGTTTACCTTCCACGCATGTCGTAAAAGGCGACTAAGGAGGTTATGGGATGGTTTTGCTGTCCCATCCCATATAGGGTAAGTGACCCAAAGGCATGCTGAAGTCGGATGTGTCAGGCCGAAAGGGGCAGATATCGCAGCAATGCTGTAAACCATGACACAGCGCATTCCGTTCTCCGGACCACATCCTGATAATAGGCAGGAGTTTGAGAACGAACGCAGATGAAGAAGAAGTCCGGAGAACGGAATTCGTTGTTCATGGTCATTTGACCCTATTTGAATTGGGACAGTCAACTCCACCACGTAGCCTCCTTATTCTCCTCTTACAACATGCATGGAAGGTAAACAGTGTTGCTATTATTTGGTCTCCTCTCGAGTCTCAGCAATACAGTGGCGCTTCCATGATTCCATTTCATTCTTCTCCATTACTCTACGATCTTTGATTCGCACTCTTGTTATTTTCCTTTCCTCATCCATTATCCATTCTCTCATCCACATCCATCATCCATTCTCATTGTATCTCTCTTAATACCCTCCCCATCCATTATGCCACCGTCTCCACATTCCTAATTCATTCGCTCGGTCTTTGGTTTCATAAAAATCAATCCAAATGAAGGTTCCCATGCCCCGTTCCTCTGTCGACTCCATTCAGGCGATACATGCAACACGGAAATGTCTCTGACTCATGCGTGCTTAGGGGAGTTAGACAATCAATGGCTCATTAGCTTGTGCACGTGTTGCGAGCAGAGACATGATGTGTTAAAATTCCAGCCAATGGCCATATATTACATACATGATACTACAATACTATAAGCTTCGTAGCTTCTGCTATTATCATAGTGAGGTGTGTAAGCCATCAATGACGTATTCTACTCTGTACAAGCCCGTAAATAAGGGGGTTTGAATGGTTCAGTCCCCTAGGAAGTCAAAACATGGCATTTAGTTCGGAAGGGGGGATGTTAAGTGGTTCAGTTCTTTGAGGAAGTCAACTATGACATTTAGCTCAAGGAGGGATGGGGTTTAAGTGGTGTAGTTCCTAGAGGAACTCAACTATGGCATTTAGTTGAAGGAAGAAACCAAAAGGTGGGTAACATCGCCCGTTATGATTTCCTGCAAAAGGTGGGTAACATCGCCCGTTATGATTTCCTCATAAACGTGGGTAACATGGCCTGTTATAATTTCCTCAAAAAGGTGGATAACATCGCCCGCTATGGTTTCCCACCAAAAGGTTGATAACATCGCCCGTTATGGTTTCCTCAAAAAGGTTGGTAATATCGCCCGTTATGGTTTCCTCCAAAAGGTTGGTAATATCGCCCGTTATGGTTTCATCCATAAGGTTGGTAATATCGCCCGTTATGGTTTCCTCCAAAAGGTTGGTAACATCGCCTGTTATGGTTTCCTAAAAAAGTTACCATCAACAATTCCCCCCTCCCAAATTATGGTTTTTCTCCCTCCCCCTCTATCCCACACCCCAAAGAAAGTTCATTTCACGACATTTAAATGAAAAATAAGCACGCACTGCCCGCTTGCAGAGCATGCATCTACGGCCCTGGCTATTAACATATATCTCACATCCTCCCTAGCTCTTCCCCTAGTAGAGTTGAGTGAAATAAGAGGTAGGTAGATACATATGGGAGGGAAACATCAAGGGATGGAAATTCTATAGTCTATCAAAGTGCGCCACCAAGGCAAGAGACAGGATATTGGGGATCCGTTGCAGAAAACTTGGTTGCGGAGAAGGCACTTGATAATGAATAGTGCTTCCATTCTTGTCTAGAGCGTGACCGTCGACGGATATATAGCCCCGTGGTGTCTAAACGTCCGTACGTGTTTTCTATGCAACACCAGAATACTCTGACTTGTCTGCGTTTGCCACCAACCTCCTCACCCAGTTCTGTTGAAGCATTCCGCGACCTTCGGGAGTATTGAAGACATGTTCGCTAGAACGTAAACATGAAACTAGTCTTTGATTTGCGTGAAATCTGTTGGTTGGCCGTGGCTATTTTTGGCATTCTACTCCGAGTATGTAAATATCTTGGGAGCCGCGTTAGCGAACTGGCTTCGCATGAGTGGTCTTGGGTTCATTCCCCAGTTGAAATGTTTTTCAGATCGCAACGGCTCCCTGGTCGACCCAGCCTTAAATGGTACCGGATTAATCCGGGAAGTAAAGACTGCGAGGGAGAGGAGATGGCTACCGCCCTCATTTGCAGAGCCTCTGGCATGTGAGATCGCTGACATCTCACACCCCTACGGCATTAATAAATGCTATGGGTTACTTTACTTATGTAAATAGCGACCAATTAAAATTGCAACAATACTCAAAAACGTAACAAACGGGGTTCAAATTAATTCATTTAGAAGACATGTACGAGCATACCCAGGGACATAGAGTGTAGGATGATGTAAGGACATAGAGTTTAGGACGATGTAAGGACATAGAGTGTAGGACGATGTAAGGGCATAGAGTGTAGGACGATGTAAGGACATAGAGTGTAGGACGATGTAAGGACATAGAGTGTAGGACGATGTAAGGACATAGAGTGTAGGACGATGTAAGGACATAGAGTGTAGGACGATGTAAGGACATAGAGCGTAGGACGATGTAAGGACATAGAGTGTAGGACGATGTAAGGATATAGAGTGTAGGACGATGTAAGGACATAGAGTGTAGAACGATGTAAGGACATAGAGTGTAGAACGATGTAAAATGCAAATAATTGATGTGTGTGTGTGTCTACACAAATGTAAGGTGTTGTCCATACAATATGTCAACAATGTTTGCCAATTTTTGACACCACCCCCCCCCACACCCGTGTCAATAACGTGTCAATAATTCAGGGACTCGCGCTGTTTCTTTATGCCAACCCCCACCCCTTATCAATGTGTCTATCTGTCACAGGTAGTACTTACGTAGAACTTAGGTAATGTAGTCTTACTGGACGAAGGCTAACAAACTATCAATGTGCAAACGTGAACAAATACAACTAGTACACATGACATAATCATACAAATAGCAATACATAGGACATAATCGACGTTTTGAACAAAATGCCTTTATCAAGATAAGACGCGCATAACATTAAAAAAAACGACAAGTAGGAATGACACAACAACACGCTAACTTATCTGTTAAAAGTATGAAAGAAACTACGTGATATATTTCATATTTTCACACAATTTAATTGTTGTATACAAATGGGTATAGTACAAGTAGATGACACTACATATTTATTTCCCTTGTCTGTGTTTGTAAAATTCATGTTCGTCATTTAATAATTAAAATATTTTGTTTTGTGCGAGTTGGGGTCATGGTTAATTATTGAAAACACAACTATCCTAACCCAAATCTAAAATAAATTAATATTTAAATTATTAAATGATGAACTTACAAACATAGACAAGGGAAATAATTCGAATATGTGGTTTCGTCTACTGGTACTGCACCAAAAACAAAATATATCACTTACGTCACGTTTTAACAAATTGTTCCAGCCACCCCCCTTTGTCAGCAATTGTCAAACTTTTTCTGCCCCCATCCTTCCTTATTATTGATTTAATGATTGGACATCCCAGTAGTAAAACCTCACAATATTCAATCTCTAAAACAATCCACAAGAATATTTGTCATAATTAAGAATGGCTGCAGTCAGAACAACACTTACAGCAGACCACATCACACTGAGTGCGACCAATCGCCAAATGTTACATACCCGTTACACACGAATATCTCGTATCACCAAGTATATATTAACCCTCTATTACATCATCCATTACATACGAATATCTCGTAACATCAAGTATATATTAACCCGCTATTACATCATTCGTTACATACGAATATCTCGTATCATCAAGTATATATTAACCCTCTATTACATCATTCGTTACATACGAATATCTCGTATCTCCAAGTATACATTAACCCTCTATTACATCATCCGTTACATACGAATATCTCGTATCATCAAGTATATATTTACCCTCTATTACATCATCCGTTACATACGAATATCTCGTATCATCAAGTATACATTAACCCTCTATTACATCATCCGTTACATACGATTATCTCGTATCTCCAAGTATACATTAACCCTCTATTACATCATCCGTTACATACGAATATCTCGTATCATCAAGTATATATTAACCCTCTATTACATCATACGTTACATACGAATATCTCGTATCTCCAAGTATAAATTAACCCTCTGTTACACCATTTAAGTTTTTTACCAGGATAAAAATATGATTACAGAATATTTCAGGTGTATTTGCCTCAGGTATGCAGAATATGTAACAAAAATTAGTAAGAGGTGTATACTAATGTTCCTTCGAGCATGGTACCCTTTTCTCTATAATGTATTATTTGGAGGGGAAAGAGTTTATATTTACAAAAAATGAATACAGAAATAAACTAAAGTAGTATCAATATTGAATATTACATTTGAGAAAACTAAACTGAAGTGAAACTTAATAAGAAAAATGTATCTTGTAAAAATCCACCTAATTTTTCTATTTACACAATTATTTTGGCAAAAATTGTGTTTACAAATTTAAATTTATGCGGGATATCATACAATTCACTTATCGTCTTGAAGTTTTAGGGATCCATAGAAAAAAAAACCTATCTCGCTTTAAAGGGAAATAACTGTTAAAATTGTGAACGCAATAATAACCAAGATATATGCGTCTAGTTAAAAAAAACAAAAAACTACAGCGTGTAATAAAGGGTTAATGCGTGATCTACGAGTGGACTAGAAATGCCGTTTATTAATTCCTATAATTTTCAGCTCCCCGCGTGAACGAGCAAAAATCGCTCAAAATATTCATAAAGCAACGCCAAGCCTATATGATTATGTCAGATGGATATGTCATAAATAAGGGAAACTTCATGAGTTTGAGATATGGCTCTTCTACCGCGAGTTCATGATTCATCATCATTGGAAGAGAGTCCAGAGCTCCTGAGTTGATGAGTCTGCGCGGACGGAACCTGCCCGAACACCCGACTTCACTTTTCAACGAGCAGATACTCTCTTTTCACATGCATACCAGATAAATCTGCCAGCACTCTATCTATGATGATGCTATTGCTCTATTGGGTAATGAAAGGGTTCTTTTAAAGGTTGTAAGGATCAGCCAGACATTTCAGTTGTATTACGTCGGCGCCGCCAAACTCCCTAGTGACTCAGTCATGATCGTTTGAACTGTCCTCGTAATTTATTCTTTTTATCAAATATTTGTATTCTCAGCCTGTTCTGTTCATTTTTTCTGTTCATACTAGCATATATAGGCTATTATATCTTTCTGGAGACATGTTTTTATCTCTAATTTTTATATTTCCCTGAAGAGTTGGTGCTCTCTAGTTTTGACTGTTATCTAGAGTTTGTTCCTTCTTACTTGTCTTTGCTTTTCTCCTGAGGTTGTTAATTTTATCAGGTTTTTATTTTGTACTGACTTTTTCTTAAAAATGATTTCATCCGCACATTTGAGTGTTTTAAAAAAAAAAAAAAATCAGTTTTCGGTTTTTCCAAAACTACAAAAAATGCTAAGTTTTCCACTTTTCTTTTTTTTTCTCATTTTTGTAGAGTTAGTTTTCTTCCGTCAATCTATTTCTTCTTTCCACGTTTTTCCTCCTAAATTGTATTCTATTTCTTTTGTAGAAAAATGTTTTCTTTAGTAAAGGTTTCGTTTCTTCTGTACACGTTTCATTACTTCTGTACAAATTTCGTTTCTTCTGTACGCGTTTCATTTTACTTCTGTACACGTTTCGTTTCTTCTGTACACGTTTCATTACTTCTGTTCAAGTTTAGTTTCTTCTGTACACGTTTCATTACTTCTGTACAAGTTTCGTTTCTTCTGTACACATTTCATTACTTCTGTACAAGTTTCGTTTCTTCTTAACACGTTTCATTACTTCTGTGCAAGTTTCGTCTCTTCTGTAAAAGTTTCGTTTATTCTGTACTGTATAAGATTCATTTCTTCTGTACAAGTTTCGTTTCTTCTGTACACGTTTCATTACTTCTGTACAAGTTTTGTTTCTTCTGTACAAGTTTCGTTCGTGTCTTCTATAATAGTTTCGTTTCTTCTGTAAAAGTTTCATTTCTTGTAAAATGTTCGCTTCTAGTGTAAACAATTCTTTTCTTCTATAAATGGCTAGTTTCTTCTGTAAACATTTCGTTTCTAGTGTAAAAAAATCGTTTCTTCACTAAAACGTTTGTTTTCTCAGTAAAAGTTTCGTTTCCTCTGTAAATCGCTCGATTCCACAGTAAAAGTTTCGTTTCCTCAGTAAAAGTTTAGCTCGCTTCTTCTGTAAAATTTTAGTTTTCTCAGTAAAATTGTGGTTTCTTTTTTTCTGTAAAACGTTAGTAAAATTTTTGTTTCCTCAGTTAAAGTTTGGTTTCTTTTCTTTTGTAAAACGTTCGTTTCATCAGTAAAAGTTTCATTTCCTCAGTAAAAGTTTAGTCCGTTTCTTCTGTAAAACGCTCGTTTCCTCAGTAAAAGTTTCATTTCTTCAGTTAAACTTTAGTTCGATTTATTTTCTTCTGTAAAACGTTCGTGTCCTCAGTAAAAGTAAGTTTAATTCGTTTCTTCAGTAAAAGTTTCGTATCCGCAGTAAAAGTTTAGTTCGTTGTATCTGTAAAACATTCATTTCCTCAATCAAAGTTTAGTTAGGTTCTTCTGTGAAACGTTCATTTTCTCAGTAAAAGTTTCAGTAAAAGTTTAGTTTATCTCTTCTGTAAAACGCTCATTCCCTCAATCTACGTTTCGTTTCCTCAGTAACAGTTTTATTTTTTTTTTCTTAAAAAAGGTACGTTTCGGCAGTTTCGTTTCATTTACGCGAAGTATCAATTTTCATATATAGATTATTTTATCCACCCTTCTGTTGTTTTGTTGTAACAGTATTCTTGTGAGGAAATATATTCTTTGAGAGAAAAGTTTATCGCGTCGTTCAATATATATAACTGTTATCTTTTATCTCTCTGCTACTCAAATCTAACCCTGTGGTACTCATGTAGTGGTCATGCAGTAATCTCTTCTTGGCTTCAATAAATGCAGAGACACTTCTTGTTACAGAAACAAAATGTCGTTTAATATAAACCTCAAACCAATTACACAAATCAATATTATACTCTAGAGTAATTGATATCTCCGAGACGTATAATATATCACCAATATAAAATATACAATGTCAAGATATTCATAAACTATTCTAGCACTTCCAGGAATCATAGGCCCACGTTATAACATGAGCTTAATGAGATTATAGACCATCTCATTTAATCTACTATTAATCTCACTTCTTGGTCAACTAACTTTGCTTCTACTTCCAGTCGGAGTTGTTGAACTCAACAAGGGACTTGTCTCTCCTGGGAGACAAGTACTAACTCTCTACACGGTCCCGGGGACTCTGTGTGATCCTCCACTCATCGACCCGGGGCTCTGCTTTTCTGTGTGCCTGTGAGGCCCTCAACTCCACCCCTCGTCTTCCTCCCCACCTATCAACTCTCTTCTCGTCCGCGCCTCACTGCTTCTGACTCCACCTCTACATTATCACCTGTCAAACTCCTGTACGCGTTTCTTAGACCATGCGTAACGTTTGATGTTCCTCTCTGGTCGGAGGCTATGCCCTTGGCGTTACGCACTTAATACTTCTTGCCAATTCCATTGTCTGGTTGTGTCGAGTATCCACGAGTTCAGACGGACTGTGTGAGTTTGTAGACACTCGTCTGAGCTAGACCAAACAACCCATTGTCCTTTCTGGGGTATGGTGTAGTGGCGTCGTCTGCCACCTGTGACCGATTGCGTAAGATGCCAGACTTGTGATAAATAATATTGCCTTTTTTTCTAAAACGTACTAGCTTGTCTCAGACTTTCTGTCTGACATGTGCGCGAACAATTTAAAGTATTTATACCAACATTTACACAAGAGCAAAACATTCAATTAGTTGCATTTCCCATGTCCATCTCTTGCTAACCATGAAGGGTTCTCACTTCTTACTGTGAAACCCCCTGCCTGCGAAGGGTTCTGCAACCAGATACTATCACATTGTTTCCTTCTGTATTTTTCGAATCTATTTTCCTTTTGGAAGACACATATAGAAAGACAATCTTAAACAGTCGAGAAAGTCCTATTTTCAAATATCTGGTGCCACTTTTATGTTCCCAGGATATCTGGTACTGTACCAATTTCCTTTTGTGTTCCCAGGATATCTGGTACTGTACCAATTTCCTTTTATTTTCTAGGATATCTGGTACTGTGCCAATTTCATTTTATGTTCCCAGGTTATCTATTACTGTACCAATTTCCTTTTATGTTCCCAGGATATCCGGTACTGTACCAATTTATATTTTTCCACAGATGACATAGGAATAGTTAGTGATCTTAAAGTATTTACTTTTGAAATGAGAATCGAATCTTAGACCTCCTGTCTAGGAAGCATATTCGATTCAGTTTCGTTTCGTCTGTAAAAGTTTAGTTTCTTTTTTTCGTCAAAATGCGGGTGTTGAGGGTAATGAGCGGGCCGATAAAATGGTGAGCATGACCAAAGTATCCTGACAAATATTGCATTGGATACGTAAGAATTAAAATAGAGATGTTTACAGGTTCACAACCATTGCATTCAATGACGCAAACTTGTATACTTTGGGCATGTATACTGACATGATTCTTTGTTAAAAACAATACTGAAGGAAGTTGTGGACGGTGGAGAAGGAGAGGACGAATAAAAGTATTGACAGACAACATCAAGGACTGGACAAGACAAGATTTGTCCTCACTCGTTCGCATCATTGAAGATAGAAATTGCTGGATGACTGTGTGTTGATCCAATGAGGTACCCCTTTGGCCCTGACGGGTTACGGGTGTATAGATAGAATTATAATAGATAACGCACGTGTCATTAAGTACATCAATGTATCGATCTGACACAGTTAATGCATCAAGGGACTTAGTCCACTCAGAAAATAAATTTTGAACAGTGGGAGGCATGATCGCTCTCAAGGCTATGTAAAGAACGGAAAGATCAGTGTAAAGATTGGAACAGCTCGCAAAGAGAAACATAATAGATAACGAGCTGGAACTTTCGGACGCTACACTCTGATGGATTTATTGAGATGGGATCGAAGCACTTATAGATTTGTACGGGATTTATTGATACGGGAATCGGAGCACCTATAGACTTCGCCCGTGTGTTGCCGGGGCCCGAAAGGGGAGCATAGAATAACAACACCGTTTACCTTCCACGCATGTCGTAAAAGGCGACTAAGGAGGTCATGTGATGGGGTTGGCTGTCCCATCCCATATAGGGTCAGTGACTCAAAGCCATGATTAAGTCAGATGTGTCAGGCCGAAAGGCACAGATATCGCAGCCATGCTGTAAACTACGACACAACGCATTCCGTTCTTCGGACTACATCCTGCTCTTCTGCAGGAGTTTGAGAACGAACGCAGAAGAAGAAGAACCTATATACGTGTCCGGGATTTATTGAAACGGGGATCGGAGCGCCTATAGACGTTGCCGGAGTGCTCTTATGATAACATGCAGTGATAACTTAAAAAAAATGACGACTCATAACTCAAAAATTATTTCAATATTTTTGTTTCTATTCATTGACCCCTCCCCCCTTCCTGTTAACAAATATCAATAATTCCGGACCCTGTGCTTAATTATATCACATATTTTTACCACCCACCACCTCAGTCCCCTAACAATTTTGTAAAGAAGGAAAAAAATTCGCAATAAATTACAGTAATCTTTTCTGCTGTTTAGAAAGAAAATTGAAATTGAAACAATTGAAATGGTGTAGACAAACCAGTATTGTTGATGTGTACTTTTTTTCAACCCCCCCCCCTCCTCCACTTGTCAACAGCCGCTAAACGTGTTGAGGCCTGACACCCACCCTCCCCCACCCTAATTTTTGACATACTTTATGGACCACACACAGTATTTTATTTGGAGCCAACCTTCGTTGCCGATACGGCACTTCATGATGGTGTTGATGGAAAACACAACCATCCTTCCTCACTCCTAGTGTTGTAGTTCGTTGGTTCTTAATAGTCTTTCACTTGTACCCCTCCCCCATGCAGTAGCTCATCACAATAGACCTAGTCAATGTATATCCGTCCGGCCACGCATAGTCTCGGCGACATCACACTGGTACTTGTTGTATCCGTGCCGCATGGTATCGCGGACTTTCTGCAGCCATTAGTTATCTCCATGACAACACGTCAACTTCCTTAGTAGACATCAGGGGAAGAGAACTGCAGTGACACGTTCTTTTTATCTTCAGAGTTGCGTGGATTTATTGTCAAGACCACTCCTCTTTGATTTATTTTAGAGCTCCAACTAGAAAAGACGTGATTACAGTCCGTGATAATCTTGACGGGATTTGTTTTATCTGGGTCGCAACCTGTTCTATGGCAGTGATTCTCGACGTGGGCCATAAGGCTCCCCGAGGGCTACAGTTTTTACTGGAGGAGAAAGGGTGGCACTGAAAAAAAATGGAAATTGAGGGACTGTGGACACGACTAATGGGACCACAGAAATGTAATTATTTTGGCGATACTTAATAAAACATAATTATATGTCTCGAGAACCTTTTTTCTGATTTTTATCCCCCCCCTCACCGCGGGTGGGTGGGGTGTACAGAGGACAATGTGTTCCATAAAAAAGGGGGGAGGGGGAGGTCCACAGGTGAAAGAAAAGGTTGAGACTATCGTTCTAGAGGTTATGGTTCATGTCTGTCAGGTAATCGTGGTAAAATATGAAAACTGAATGGATACTCAACTTTCTTCTTCTTCAGCGTTCATTCTCAAACTCCCGCTGGATCTCCCTTGTAGCAGCACAATGGTCCTACTAGATTTCCAGCAGGATGTAGTCCAGAGAATGGAAATGCGTTGTGTCGTTGTTTTATTTGCACCAATGACCCGACATATCCGTCTTCGGCGGACTCGACGTTCAAAAATCTCTATATGAAAACTGAATGGATACGGGACGTTCAGAAATCTCTATTTCAAAACTGAATGGATACTCGACGTTCAGAAATCTCTATATTCAAACTGAATGGATACGGGACGTTCAGAAATCTCTATTTCAAAACTGAATGGATACTCGACGTTCAGAAATCTCTATATTCAAACTGAATGGATACTCGACGTTCAGAAATCTCTATATTCAAAACTGAATGGATACTCGACGTTCAGAAATCTCTATATGAAAAATAAATGGGATACTCGACGTTCAGAAATCTCTATATGAAAAATAAATGGATACTCGACGTTCAGAAATCTCTATATGAAAAATAAATGGATACTCGACGTTCAGAAATCTCGATATGAAAACTGAATGGATACTGGACGTTCAAAAATCTCTATATGAAAAATAAATGGATACTCGACGTTCAGAAATCTCTATATGAAAAATAAATGGATACTCGACGTTCAGAAATCTCGATATGAAAACTGAATGGATACTCGACGTTCAGAAATCGCTATATGAAAAATAAATGGATACTCGACGTTCAGAAATCTCTATATGAAAAATAAACGGATACTCGACGTTCAGAAATCTCTATATGAAAATTGAATGAATACTCAATGTTCAGAGAACTAACTGGTGACTTCTATTTTCTGGATTATGGTTGAGATTGAAATTTTGAGCCTACAAGGATTGATTTTATTGTATTCGGGTTTCATGATATTTAATCTTTCTGAACAAGTGAATCCCTCTATAGCGCATCCTTTTATAACACATTTCATTATTTAACACTTCAAAAACTAGTACTGTACCAATCGTTTCAGTGATTTTGCATAAGAGAAATACTCAGTACTCGCATGTGTAACTCATTTCCGCTTAGTAAATGCTGAAATCGGATTTGCTGGACTGGGAGGCGCATATAGCGCAATTTCGCTGTAAAACCAGCAGTACAACGTTCTTCGCGCTCCCGCGGCGACAATCACGAAATGTTGTGTTGGTTGTGAAAGACGAGGTTATGCTGAAGAAGAAGAAGTGAAGCAGACACTACACACACGCACAGCAGACACTACACACACGCACAGCAGACACTACACACACGCACAGCAGACACTACACACACGCACAGCAGACACTACACACACGCACAGCAGACACTACACACACGCACAGCAGACACTACACACACGCACAGCAGACACTACACACACGCACAGCAGACACTACACACACGCACAGCAGACACTACACACACGCACAGCAGACACTACACACACGCACAGCAGACACTACACACACGCACAGCAGACACTACACACACGCACAGCAGACACTACACACACGCACACACATGGAACTGTTTGTACACACACGCACACACATGGAACTGTTTGTACACACACGCACACACATGGAACTGTTTGTACACACACGCACACACATGGAACTGTTTGTACACACACGCACACACATGGAACTGATAGTGCATACACGCATTACACACACATGGAACTGTTAGTACACACACAGTACACACACATGGAACTGTTAGTACACACACAGTACACACACATGGAACTGATAGTGCATACACGCATTACACACACATGGAACTGTTAGTACACACACAGTACACACACATGGAACTGATAGTGCATACACGCATTACACACACATGGAACTGATAGTGCATACACGCATTACACACACATGGAACTGATAGTGCATACACGCATTACACACACATGGAACTGATAGTGCATACACGCATTACACACACATGGAACTGTTTGTACACACACGCACACACATGGAACTGATAGTGCATACACGCATTACACACACATGGAACTGTTAGTACACACACAGTACACACACATGGAACTGATAGTACACACATAGTACACACACACATGGAACTGATAGTGCATACACGCATTACACACACATGGAACTGTTAGTACACACACAGTACACACACATGGAACTGATAGTATATATAGATAGTACACACTCTCACACACGGAACTGATTGCACACACACACAGTGCGCACACTTAGTACACACGTGGAACTGATTATACACACACACACACGTAGTATACACACAGAGAACTGATTGTACACACACATATATAGAACTGATAATACACACATATAGTACACACACACACACATAGAACTGATAGTACACACACATATAGTACACACACACATGGAAGTTATTGATTTTAAAACAAATGTCATTAATGACACTTCATTTCCTCGGATCCCAAATGATTCTGACATAATGAATTTTTGACGGCAGTTACTTATGTGAACATTCTCCAGAGCTAATGAAATATCAATGAAGCAAATGCTGAGCCGAGTGGAGTAGACGATTATGTTTCTCCACAACTCTCTGTCTCTTGTGTTGTTAGTAAGTTCAACTGTTGACATTCTCTGACAGCACATCCAGAAACGTCTCTCTTTGTTGTCCCCTGTCTCTTCTCCTTTTACTTTTCTCCGTATCAAATTTAATTCCAAACATTACAAGCTTGAAATCAAAGAAGATTAAAAAATCTAATTAAAGTAATGTATATATTATATTTCATCCATTCATTGGTACCATGCCTTCCGGCGTAGGCGATCATGTCTCTCCGCAGTCCTCTGTTTGTTATACATTTAAATATAGTTTCTGACAATTCTGCATCATGCCAGGTTTTCACGCCATCCAACATTTTCTCACGTTGTCGTCCTCTGTCTCTCTTACCCTCGATCTTTCCATTTGTTACTGTGTTCTCCAGCCCACCTTTTCTCATGGCAATTTTGTTTAATATAGTCATAAATCAATAGTTTTCCATCTTCCCCATGTAGCAAGACAAAAATATAACAGCTTAATTGAACGTAATTCCTGTGATAAAACGAACACAATTATCTACTACAGAAGCTTCTAATGCTGAATCTGACTAACTTGTCTGTTTCTATTGCAGCAAGAAGACTGATGACAACCAGTGGTGGGAACTCTTCGATCCGAACACATCCAGGTTTTACTACTACAACGCTACCAGCCAGAAGACAGTTTGGCATAGACCACAGAATTGTGACATCATTCCATTGGCCAAACTCCAGGTAAGAGAAATAACGTAGGGAAGAGTTATCTGTATATTCTTGAATGGTAGATACTATGAAATAGTAGAATTTGATATTTTTGATGTTCGTGTAGGCGAACGGAGTGGGGGTTTGACCAGTGAGCCACGGGAACTATCAGCATATACGCCCTTCGATATATGTTGGAGGAGGATGATAACCGGCTGGACTGTGACAAAACACATCCGACATGCGAAAAGTGAATAAATACACTGAATAATGCAGTATTGAAAGTCACTGGCAGCAATCATAAAAAGCACACATCAAATCGACGTTTGGACTAAAAGTTTTTATCAGGAACATCATATCACACGACGACTATGATCACATAATTGCACAACAATGAATGAAAACAGACAAATATTGGAAGGAGATCACTAATAAATGTACACATTTTATTTATCCTTTACTGAACGTTATCCTCACTGCTACTCTATAAGCCTCTTCGTTTCATATTCGGAACATCTTCGATATTATGTGTCCATCGTAGTGTTGGTCTGCCACTTGTACTCGTTGCCGGAACTTTCCCATCCACGATTAATCTTTCTAAACCATTGTTTATTTGTACATGTCCGAAACATGTTAGTTTATGTGTTTTTTTAATAGTTTTGACGAGCCGGGCTTCGTCTATGTTGAGGTCTTCCCGCATGTCTGTTGTGGTTCGTTTTTCTGTCCATGATTTTCTTAGAACCTCTCTTCTTCTTCTGTGTTCGTTCTCTCAAACTCCTGCAGATTATCAGGATGTAGTCCGGAGAACGGAATGCGCCGTGTCATAGTTTGCAGCATTGCTGCGATATCTGCGCCTTTCGGCATGGCTTTGGATCACTGACCCTATATGGGATGGGACAGCCATCTCCATCATGGGATGGGACAGCCAGCTCCATCCCATAATCTCCTTAGTCGCCTTTTACGACATGCTTGGAAGGTAAACAGTGTTGCTATTCTGTGCTTCCCTTTCGGGCCCCGGCAACACACGGGCGAGTACATCTCTATAACAGTTCATGTTAAATACTGACATTTTCTTTTTCCATTATGGCTGTCATTTCCCAAGTCTCACAACCATATATTGCTATTGGAAAAATATAGCTTAGTGGTTGTAACTTTGTTTTTCTGTTTTCCTCTTGGCGTAGATTTTTCATCTTTAATGCTTTTATAGTGTCATTGATAATCTCTTTCTTATCTCCGCTGAACAATCTTCTGTGGTGTTGATGGTTGGCGCGAGATATTGAATAATTAATGGTTACACCCACAAAAAAAAACGGAAGCACTGGTACAAAATTGAAGGATTGAAACTGTAGGACTTAAATTGTTGGACTTAAATTGTAGAAATGAAACTGTAGGACTTAAATTGTTGGACTGAAATTGTAGAAATGAAACTGTAGGACTTAAATTGTTGGACTGAAATTGTAGAAATGAAGCTGTAGCTGTAGGATTGAAGCTGTAGGACTGAAAGATTGAAATTGTAGTACTGAAGTTGTAGAAGTTGAATTGTAGGATTGAAATTGTAGGATTGAAATTGTAGTACTGAAGTTGGAGGACTGAAGTTGTAGGATTGATGGTGTAGGACTGACGCTGTAGGACTGAAGTTGTATCACTGAAGTTGTGGGATTGAAATTGTAGGATTGAAGTTGTTGAACTGAAATTGTAGGATTGAAGCTGTAGGATCGAATCTGTAGGACTGAAGTTGTTGGACTGAAATTGTTGGATTGAAGCTATATGACTGAAGCTGCAGGATTGAAATTGTAGGACTGAAGTTGTAGGAAGTCCTACATTATAGGACTAAAGTTGTAGAAAGTCCTATATTATAGAATTGAAGTTGTAGAACTGAAGTTACCCTATATGACTGAAGCTGTAGGACTGAAGTATAATGAATAACGAATGTGTCAGAGGATAATCCATCAACGTTGAGGGTGCAGTTGTAGCAAAAATAATAATAGTAATTACTTAAAACGCAAGGGGGATCCGCGTTACAATGAAACTAAAAGACTATATGGTACTGGTTTAAGAAATACACATCTTCTTCTTCTTCTTCTTCGTCGTACACCTTGCGGCGGACCCTCTGAAAGCATTCCGCTGACCGTCCTGAGAATGACGTATGAGGGTGATCTGCGTTGTGTCATGTTTTACAGCAAGCTGCGTTATCTGCGCCTTTCGACCTGACACATCCGTCTTCAGTCAGCATTTGTTTTGGGCTGGGTTGGCATTCCCGTATCTTCGATCCCTAATACTTGGTCAGGCTACAGCAGGGTTGCTGCACTCCTGTTTCCAGGCCCACTGCGTGGAAGTGTACTGAGGGTCTTGGCCAGCTGTGGTTCACTGACCCTGATGCTCGACCAGCTATGGAGCGCCGGCCGGTCCACTCAGGTGTGCATGTCATCTCTGGGCACAGAAATACAAATAACATTATACCTAATCAGTTTCAACCTCAAAGGTTTTTTTTCACGATAGTGAAAACAGTACCAATAAAGCATTATCACAAAAGCATTAGACGGCATACATTGAAGAGAGACACCCAAGGTAACAATGACGTACGTTTAGACAAGTATTATCATAGAGGCAAGCATATACAAAAAAATACGGGGAATGAGAACGAAATAACACACTACTTGAAAACAACATGAACGACAAGCACAACAAACATAAGAAACGTAGAAAAGAAATCCTTATGGTAACAGTTATCGAAGGTTACGACTACGGTTTACTAATGTGTATGTTACTAATAAAACTAATAAATAGTCAATATACTAAATGCTAAATATTGTCTGTGAAAAAATATACTGGGCCGACGTTGTGCTTGAACTAATTACGGGCACGGCGTGGGTGGGCGGAGCAACAAAGAAACCTGTCGCAAGGGCCAGAGTTGTGCCCTGATGTCGACGTCTGTTTCGGCAACATTAGACTCGAACCACCATCGAGTCGAATGGCTGCTGGAACAGAGGGCGGAGCACTAATGGCAATGCCCCACGTGCTGTGAGGTCATATTTCTAATCAAGAATCAATCAAGAAACAATAGTAAATTGCGCTTAGTGTAGGATTGAAGTCAAGGAGGTTCCTGGAAGTAGTTAATGTGGCTTAGTAAACAAAGGGCTTACATAAATAACGTTAACAGTTGAGGAATGGGCAAGGGGGTCTGAAAAAGTTTCAGTTGTTTAGGGGGGGGGGGGAAGGGGAAGGGAGGGTTTGTTGTTGTTGAGAAAAATGTACATCCATTCATTCATTCATTTTTCCTTTTGCGCTGAAGTTAGCGCATAGGGCAGAGGTCAGATCTCTCCAATTCTGTCTGTTCAAAGCTATTCTGTGTAGTTCTTGAATAGTATGGATATTAGTTTGTTTTACTTTCTCTAAGTATTGTTCTTCTGAGTGTTTCTTTTGATCTACCCCTTGCTCTTTTGCCTGTAGGTATCCATTCAAGAGATTGGTGGTGTATTCTGTTGGTGTCTGCGCGTAGGACATGCCCTATGTAGGACCAACGGCGTTTTCTGATAACATCTGTGATGAAATTTTGATGGGTCTCTTCTCTGATTTTATCATTCGATTGAGAAAAATGTACATAGACAATACTACTTTTATATACACCAATTGGATTTTTGTGAATTGGACATAATGTGTGAATTGTTTTCTTCATTTTTCTGCCATTTTTTGTGTGTGGACATAATTAAGCAGAGGAGGATCCCTGAAATATTGACATTTTTTGACAAGGGGCGAGGAGGGTCAAAAGTCTAAAAAATAATTGACGTAATGTATGGACCTCTTATGGTGAGGTTCGCTATTTTAACAGCAGACGTTTGTCTAGTTTGGTTATATCAGAACTGTTTAGCATAAAAATGTAATGGAGATTGTGATTCGGTGAACCAGAACCTCCGAGTTATTCCGTTCTGGAAATGTGTATTATTTACAACATATGCCTAACTAAACGTCCACCACCAACGACCTTGAGCCTCGTCCATGTCAGAAAGTAAAGTTGTGCTCTTGTCACGAGTGGATTGTTTCTAGTTGTTTTGATTGCACTGTCTGATCAGTTCGTTCAGTGACTCCCAACCATTTTATTGCCAAATGCCTCCTTTTCGACAGTTCTTCATGTCAGGGTACTTGTTGTACAATTCTTCCAGGTACCTAAAACGTTCGTTTACTTTCTAGACAGATCATTTTGACAAGTTCGTTGACAGATCACTTTGACAAGTTCGTTTACTTTCTAGACAGATCATTTTGACAATTCCGTTGACAGATCATTTTTACAAGTTCGTTGACAGATCACTTTGACAAGTTCGTTGACTTTCTTCACATCGTGTCTTTGTCAGATTTATCAATATATATATAATTTTATTATTGGTCGCTCGTTTTCATCTTCTTCAGCGTTCATTCTCAAACTCCGGCTGAATCTCTCTTGTAACAGGACACATTCTCAAACTCCCGCTGAATTTCTCTTGTAACAGGACACATTCTCAAACTCCCGCTGAATCTCTCTTGTAACAGGACACATTCTCAAACTCCCACTGGATATCTCTTGTAGCAGGACACATTCTCAAACTCCCGCTGAATCTCTCTTGTAACAGGACGATTCTCAAACTCCCGCTGAATCTCTCTTGTAACAGGACACATTCTCAAACTCCCGCTGAATCTCTCTTGTAACAGGACACATTCTCAAACTCCCGCTGAATCTCTCTTGTAACAGGACACATTCTCAAACTCCCGCTGAATCTCTCTTGTAACAGGACACATTCTCAAACTCCCGCTGAATCTCTCTTGTAACAGGACACATTCTCAAACTCCCGCTGAATCTCTCTTGTAACAGGACACATTCTCAAACTCCCGCTGAATCTCTCTTGTAACAGGACACATTCTCAAACTCCCGCTGAATCTCTCTTGTAACAGGACACATACTCAAACTCCCGCTGAATCTCTCTTGTAACAGGACACATTCTCAAACTCCCGCTGAATCTCTCTTGTAACAGGACACATATTCAAACTCCCGCTGAATCTCTCTTGTAACAGGACAGATTCTCAAACTCCCGCTGAATCTCTCTTGTAACAGGACACATTCTCAAACTTCCGCTGAATCTCTCTTATAGCCGGGCCACCGTCCTAATAGATTTCCAACAGGATGTAGTCCAGAGAATTGAAAAGCATTGTGTTGCAGTTTTATTTCGTCAAACGCATCCGTCTTCAGCGGGATATATCTTTGAAATTGTTACCGTTCTATGGTCAACCTCCATCTCTCCCCCCCCCTACATAACTGGTCTATAGTTCCCCAAAATAAAAATCCATGTCTCACCCCTCCCTCTTTTTCGGCCTTTAAGTCTCTTTAACACTTTGAGGACCCC
The DNA here is from genome assembly GCA_034231615.1 of Meghimatium bilineatum. Lineage (NCBI taxonomy): Eukaryota > Metazoa > Mollusca > Gastropoda > Stylommatophora > Philomycidae > Meghimatium > Meghimatium bilineatum. The sequence continues at coordinate 10,934,013 of CM067318.1, forward strand.
CCCCCCCCTTTTCGGCCTTTTTAAATTAAAACTCTGAGAACCACTGTTCTACTTGATACCAATGACGACTGTTGAATAGAGATGGATGTATTCCTGGTTCATGAGTGCTGACTTCCTGCCGTCCAAATCCTTTCAATGAGTGACATACGCCGCTTACAGTGCATCCATCGCTCTACTACGGGCATTGTATGAGCGACCGTCTAACAGTGCATCCATCCCTCTACTACGGGCATTGTATGAGCGGCCGTGTGAATCAGAGTCCCGACTTTACATATCTAAAGACACGAACTTGCCAAATCCTTCTTCTGGAAAGTCCTAATTGTGGATACTAATTAGATTCACTTATCTTGGTTTAAAATTTTTCCCGTGCTTCTCCGTTGTGTAAAGCGTGACCGATGGTCATGTATAGGAGAAATGTCTAATAAAAGGTAAACGTGAACTCGTTTCCGATTTGCGTGAATTCTATTGGTTGTCCTTGGCTATTTTTGACATACGACACTAATTATGTAAATGGCGACCAATGAAATTCCCAACAATAATCAAAAACGTAACCGAAATTAATTTGGAGTCCAAATTAATTCAGTTTGAAGGCCTGTAGTACGGTCGATAGCCACGGTGTAAAAGTGTACAGAAAGTGAGCAATGATTAATCGTATTGCTAATTACGTAAATTGTACAGAAGATGTTCATTGATTTCTCGTATTTCTAATAACGTAAATTGTACAGAAGGTGAGCAATGATTAGCCGTATTGAAGTGAGCAATGATTGGCCGTATTGCTAACAACGTAAAGTGTACAGAAGGTGAGCAATGATTAGTGGTATTGCGAAATTAAGTCTTAATGGGTGCAAAGGCAACGCATTGCTCTAGGCGGACCCAGGGTTAGCAGATAACCAAGATCCCAAATGTACCTCCTCGCGGTGCACCCTGGAAACAGAAATACAGCAGCTCGAGCTGATTCTGGCCAAATCATTTGGGGATCGTGTCCGAGAATGTGGAGGTAGCAGATGGAAAGAGATTTGACTGCACAAGAGACAGACAATATCTCCGACACCACAAGCATCACCACATATAGCGACACTGTCGACATACAGTGAAGCTAGTTAGTCCAGTCCGAACATTGGAGGGGCGGCCAATGTAAAATGCACGTAAATGTAGATGCATGGCGAGAGACAAATATATTTCATACTGAGTACAATGAAAGGGCAGAACAGCGCTAGAGGGCAGCGGAAACTGCAAATAGAAAGTTACAAGTTCCTAGGAAAGGGGAACTACAAGCTCCGTCAGCTCGAGACGAGCTTCTAGTTACCGGTGCTTCTTACAGACAGAGACCCAGACCCAATCATTGGCGTTCAGAAAAGCAAAAAGTCCTAACCCAACTATAATGTCGAGCCTTCCTAAACCGGAAATATGCTCGCGAAGAGAAAGGGTCCCGTACCCGATGGGCTTAGGCAAGAAAGGGACAACGATAGCAGTCCTGGCCCAAATCTACTGTCAAGTTTTCTTATACCGGAAATACACTTGCAGAGAGAAAGGGTTCAGTACCTGATGAGCTCAGGCGCTATTTGGACAAGGTCGCTCAGCTCGAGAACGCCTTGCTCTCAAACGCGTGGTGTGAGACTCGAACTTGGACAAGGGGTACACGATGTCGGTGAATGACACCTCGGCTAAGAGGGCGAAAGAGCCAGAGTCCAACTCTTCCGATGAGTTATTCCCCTTAAGGAACCAGGCTCACGGATGAGAAACGGTTCAGTACCCGATGGGCACAGGCACAGCACGTCCAATTACACGAGGCAAGTTCATAGACACTGGAACACCTCGTGCGAGACAGACGAGAGCAAAAATCGTCTGGGCGAAGAGTCACCACACACACGCGAGCCTGGAGACAGATATGGAGGCTGTCACAGGATAGGGTAACCCACCCGAATTGTCAAGGCATGCCGAAATCGGATGTGCTAGGCCTACACGGCGCATAACGGTGGCACAACGTAATCACGCTCCAGGCGGAAATCGCACGGATATACTTGCTGGTTACAATGGAGCGAACTCAAAACAAACAATTATATTGTGTGGGGACTGTATCAGATTATATTGTGTGTTAACATGTATAAGATTATATTGTGCGGTGACCATACATTAGAACACACTCCCAATTAACCACCACACGTCCCTTCCACACACATCTGCGTCCCACCCACACATTCAAGTTGCCGCCTGACAACAAAACTAATGAAACGTGGGAACATAATGTTATGATCCGAACTAGATGGTGGCCGTCCAAAAATCAAACTACCAACTGTTATTAATTTTGGCCGACCAGGAACCATGACTACAGAAATTGATGACGCAACAACCAGAAATTACTCTTGTTATTGGAGAATTAGTTGTAAAACAGATTTTCTCACGCTCCCATTGAATGAGACTAGTTGAGATAGGCTAGTAAGTGCATGTTATGACGTGGTCTTGTTGACGTTTCAGGTGGTCGAGTCCATGTCGTCAACTCGTCAAGATACAGGCCTAAATAATTTGAGAGAAATAAATCCAACGTTTTGACAATATTGCCTTTGTCAAGAACGACAACGAAGACGGATGAATTAAAGTGTAACGCGTGTTTGTCGGATTATATTTGATGATGTGTAATGTGACTTTTTAGTGCCAGCTAGTTGTGAATTATTATTTGTAGTATAGATGGACTAGCTGTGTATATGGTACAAGATTTGACACACTGTACAGAGTTTGATAATGGCAAGGTTACTGCTTTTGCTACCCTACCACAAATGGTCTATTCTGAACTTTGTGACCATCAGGAGACGATTTAAGCTGTTCGTAAGTTGAAATTCATTATTAATTTGTTCTGATTGTGTTTGATATTGTATGAATTGTTTGCGGACCTCCGTGGCGTAGTGGTTAAGTGGTTTATTTTTTGCTCAAGATATTGCGGGTTTGAATCTGTTTCGTGACGCCTTGTTTACAAAGTGAATTTTTCGTTCCCCTGCGAATTATCGCTCGAAGATACGGAGTTACGTGCTATGAGTGTTACTCTCAGCATGAGGCATGCTGCTTCTTTTAAAAGAACCTAGTACATATATGATAACCTGTGTACAATTATTCCGTAGATTTTGTGCGTGTGTGTGTGCGCGCGCGCGCGTGTGTGCGTGCGTGAGTGTGTGTGTGTGTGTGTACATGCGCTTTATACTCGATCGCTGTTCCAGGCTGGGGTTGGGCAAATGCTTTTTCGAAGACTTGATACAAACGACATAATTTTTTTAAAGAGACTAGTGCCAGTAAAACGGCTGGTGTTACACTACTAGAGCTCGAACTGCTTTTCTGTCTGTCTGTCTGCATGGCCGTCTGTCTAATCTATCTATCCATCTATCCATCCATCGGGTTCGAGCCTTGTGTACACCGTTCTGATTTGTATGGTAGTGCCTCGGCAATTCATATAGTTGTTTCGTCAGTTATACAGTCCGGTGGACTCATGGGTATTTCTTTAAAAGTAATGTTATTTCATATTTTCAGTGATCACTGTGTATAGTTTGTGTCGATATCCAATGAGAATAACAAGAATAGTCAAATATCATCATTTTTGAATAATGAACCGATTACTCCACAGGACTGTATAATTGACGAGGGACTAGATTTATGACACGTACACAGATGATTGGGCATTTGTTTTTCACTCCGTGTTAACTTTTTGAAAGTATTTGTAGAATATTCTAGTGGAGAATAGATGTAGAATGTTCTAGTGGAGAGTAGACATAGAGCATTCTAGTTGAGAGTAGATGTAAAAATGTTTAGTTGAGAGTAGATGTAAAAATGTTTAGTTGAGAGTAGATGTAAAAATTATAGTTGAGAATGGATCTATAACATTCTAGTGGAGAGTAGATGTAGAACATTCTAGTGGAGAGTAGATGTAGAACAGTGTAATTAATAGTAGATGTCGAACATTCCAGTTGAGAGTAGATGTAAAACATTGTAGTAGTTGAGAGTAGATGTAAAACATTGTTGTTGAGATGTGAAATATTCCAGTTGAGGGTAGATATTCTTGATTATAAACTAGCATCATAACACACGGGACATTCCCATAAATGCTCCGCTCTCCGTTTCAGCAGTCATTCGAGTGTATTTAGGCTCAAAGTCTGTCAGGTGTTGTTTACGATATTCGATTCTTTCCAGAAAGAGTAGATTTTCTTCCCTCTCCTCTAATCACTTCCATAGTGAGTAGATGTGGTACATTATAGAAGAGAGTAGAACAATCTAGTTGAGAGTCACTATAAGGACGAAGTTCGTTTCCTTATGTACCACTTCTTATGATCCTATAGGCCAGGGGCCGGGAACCCATGGCTCGCGAGCCAGATGTGGTTCTATTGATGGCTGCATCTGGCTCGCAGACAAATGTTCCATTATAAAATAAATGTTTCATTAGACCCCTTTCATCTACATATTAATTACATATCAATATTTGATTCTACAAATGAGCTAAAGTCTACTGCAGCTCAGCATCAGAAGTCGCATTAATGGTAAGACATACTCATTATTGATTAGCAACAGCATAACAATGTTATTAAAAAAAATTCAGAGACATAATTATTGTACTTTTAGTGTTGAAATTACACAAAATGCACACATTTACTTGAATTTTTAGTTTTAAACATAATGTATGGCTCTCACAGAATTACTTTTCAAAATATGTGGTATCCATGGCTCTCTCAGATAAAATGGTTCCCGACCCCTGCTATAGGCTGTCTAAGTGATGGTTGCCTGTATACCGTCAAGTTCTCACTACGTTTCCAGGCGAACTCCTGATACCTGTAGCTATGATCTCTTAGATCAAAGGTTGACTTGTACATTTGATGCACGTGTCAAGTTTCGCATGTTGATATTAATATTACAAATATATCTTTGGTATGAGAAAATTCAGGTGCGTTAGTGTGTGAGGTTTGTATGAATATTTCACGTATCTGGATATACAATGTGTGTGGCCAGTGCCGTAAATACGTTTTTGGCAAAGAGGAGGAAGGTACATAAAAAAATGTTGTTTTTGTGAAAGTTTTGCGAAACTAGAAAACTGGGTGATGAAGTTACACACTTGGTAACACGCGTGAATCGGTGTTTCTACCACAAGACCTTTATGAAGAACACATTCACAACATAAGAGACGACGAGTAAAAACGGCAATTTATACGTTCATATGCCATTCTTACTCGTCGTTTGTTACGTTGTGAATGTGTTTTCGATAAAGGCCCTATGAGCGAAACGTCGATTCTCGTGTGCTACTAAGTGTGTATCTCGTTGTTAGCATAACTTCATAACCCCGTTTTCTAGTTTCACCAATTATACTTATAGTTCTGGATACAAGGAATTGGTCCACTGTCTTCTTTCAGACATGTAGTAGGAGAAGGCTAAGAAAAGTTGAGGGATGGGTTGACAATCTGTCACTTGTGAAAAATCATCTTTGTCACACCATGTCTCAATTTTTTACTTGTGTCTTCTAATAAATAATGTCCATGGATGACAAAGAGATGCTGACCAGCGGACCTTGCACAGTTGCTATTTTCTGGCAGACTCCCTAGGTCAAGGAGAATGCTAGATGTGCCATCACTGTGGTTTGGTCAAGACATCTGACAGATCTCCCTGGCGTAGTGGTTAAGCTGTTCGCCTTGTGTTCAAGAGGTCACGGGTTCGAATCCGGCTCGTGTCGTTTTTTTCGGAGATCCCTGTGGATTATCACTTGAAGCTACGGAGTTACGTGCTTGCTATGAGTGATACTTTCGGGAGATGGCGTGCCGCTTCGTTAAGAGGGACGGAGTACATATGGGAAACCGAGTACAGTGAAGTCAATCTTCTACGGCTTTAAAACCCTTTAATTATGAGATAGTTGGCCTTGAACTGTGTACTGAGCTCCTGGCAGGACGTGGTTATCCTGGGATACTTGAATGATTCTCTTCTGGGGCTAAACGCGCATGCTTAAACCACTACCTTACACATCCATGCCTTTGTGACATTATATTAGTCTGGGTATCGCCCCGGTAACACAACTGAGAAGAACCTGTGCATTTGTCAGAAAGCGTATGGTCTGTCAAGAGCTACCTGCTCACGGCTGAAGGGATTATCACATTATCATCATGTGTTAACACCTACTTGCTCACGGCTTAAGGGATTATCACATCATCATCATGTGTTAACACCTACTTGCTCACGGCTTAAGGGATTATCACATCATCATCATGTGTTAACACCTACTTGCTCACGGCTGAAGGGATTATCACATCAACATCAAACTCATTCGACCGCCGACCAGCATATTCGGTATAAAATCCACTCATTATTTGTGATTTGAAATACAGATTACTCCAGTGGTTCACCCAGCCTCAAGAAAGTATGGTACCAGGGTTCATGCTCTGGGAAGGTCGAAGAATGGCGCCATCTCTATTTTACAATAAGCGGTAGGCGACGCTATTCAGACAGTTTCTGGTCAACCACTACCTATTCAGCTGAGCACTTATGGGAAAACCGTGTGCTATGACGTTGGTTCATAACTTATATGAACTTTTAGACCAATTTTTTTTTTACAGTAACAACGAACAGCCTGTCAATCAGCAAACCTGAACGTAATGATTACGTCATCCACGAAACAGCGGCTGGTATTAATAATATTATCTCACACCTGGAAGCAGCTGGATTTGACTTACCTGCCACATAAATCAGAATGAATACAGGTCCGCCCATGTTCCGTCATCTTCAAACTTGCTTCTATTCCCGTCTATATCTTTGATAGTTTCATTTTGATTTTCATTTCCTTATGTCATTAAGTTTGTTTGCTATTTTCTTGAACCTCATTGATCTTCCTACACGAAATCTGCTACTTGCTAATCCTATACACTTTCTAACCAATTCTCTACCGAATATTGATTTTTTTTAAATCAAGGAGAAATGGCACAGGTAAAAAAAAAAAAAGCCACATGGCGAAAAACAATCACGGAAAAAACGTCACAAGGGGGAAAAAAACCCACATTATTATTTTTTGTGCAATATAGTAATAATTATATTATACGTTATACTACTTTTTCTGCGTCGTTATTTAGTTACCGGGGCTGAAAGGGAAGCAAAGAATATCCAAGTCGTTACTTTCTCTCTACCTCTGTCAGGCGTATTACAGCGGAATCCATCTTTAGCGCATTCCTTTATAACAAACAACTCTATATAACAACACTTTCAAAATCCCCATTATGTATTTATTCTTTATTGTTTGTACTGTATATAGCGAATTTCTGTTATTGCATACCTATTTTGTTAGTTCGGGCCAAAGATATAATGGAATTTCAATGCATATAGCGAATATATGTTATTACATTTGTCAGTCCTGTCCAAGTGTTTATAATGGAATTTGACTGTATATAGCGAATTTCTGTTATTACATTCATATTATGTCAGTCCTGACCAAGTTGTTTTAGTGGAATTTGTATATAACGAATTTCTGTTATTACACATATTTTTATCAGTTTGAAACAAGTTGTATAATGAAATTTGACTGTTTATAGTGAATTTCTGTTATACATATTTTGTCAGTCCTGACCAAGCTGTTATACTGGAATTTGACTCTATAGTGAATTTCTGTTATTACATACATATTGTATAAGTCCCGTCCAAGTTGTTAATACAGTGGAATCCCATTATAACAACTTATAGCAATATGTATAGTAAACTTGCAATACCTATCTCCCTTCCATATTTTTATAGACATTCTGGAAGGACATGGGTAGAGAAATCTCTGAATATTACATTATTAGAAATTGTGTGTATGCCAATTAAAGGAATAACGCTTCTATCTGCTGCAGTACGCCCCTTTCAACCTAGGGCCGTAGATACGTCTTCAGAGAGAGAGAGAGAGAGGGAAAGAGTCGGATGGTGTTACCTAACAATAGATCATTAACCTATTTTAATGGTCAGTTCCCTCTTCTTCTTCTTCTTCTGCGTTCGTTCTCAAACTCCTGCAGTTCCCTCTTATTCGTGAAAAATTTGATGACCAGGGGGTTTCAAATCCCAAACACACTCCACCACTTATCTATTGGATTGAATGTCATACTCTGCCGAAGAAGGATGTGTTGGGCCAGTGGCGCAAATAAAACGGCGACACAACGCATTTCTATTATCAAGAATACACCCTGCTGGAAATCTAGTAAGACAATTATCTTGCTACAAGAGAGATGCAGCGGGAGTTTGAGAATGAACGATGAAGAAGAATAATAACATACATTTTTCTAACTTAGATTAAGATTTTTGTTCTGTTTGTTCTAGTGATAAATTTCTGAATTAAATGTAGTCTAAACGTTTTTTCTGTTTGTTCTAGTGATAAATTTCTGAATTAATTGTAGCCTAAACCTTTGTTCTGCTTGTTCTAGTGACACATTTCTGAATTAATTGTAGTCCAAAGTTGTGTTCTGTTTGATCTATGGATAAATTGCTGAACTTATTGTAGTCTAACTTTTTATTAAATGATGACCAACTATTGTGTCTATGTTGTATGGGATGTTATTATATTGGTAGTCATTGTTAGAAAGAGATGTTTGCCGCAGAAGACGGATGTGTCGGACCATTGGCGCAAATAAAACGGCGACACAATGCATTTCCATTCTCTGGACTACATCCTGCTGGAAATCTAGTAGGACAGTGGTCCTGCTACAAGGGAGATCCAGCGGGAGTTTGAGAATGAACGCTGAAGAAGAAGAAGAAAGAGATGTTTCGAGATCTTAATTTTTCAGTCCTTGAGAGAAGACAACTCCGAGTGATCTGATTACTGACTTAATACATAATAATGACATTATGTAAGATAATTTACATTTATGATAATTTGTGGTAGACAAAGTAAATTACCTTCAATGATATGAGGAAAATATTAACATCTAAAGAAATTTACAAACTAGTTAAAAATGAGAATTATAAAATGCTATATCTATTCTATATTAATGTATGGCTCAGATACATGGACACCGCGCGTGTGTTGCCGGGGCCCGAAATGGGAGCAAAGAATAGCAACACTGTTTACCTTCCTTGCATGTCGTACGAGGCGACTAAGAAGGTTATGGGATGAAGTTGGCTGCGCCATCTCATATAGGGTAAGTGACCCAAAGCCATGCTGAAGTCGGATGTGCCAGGCCAAAAGGCGCAGATATCGCAGGAATGCTGTAAAACATGACACAACGCATTCCGTTCTCCGGACTACATCCTGCTAATCTGCAGGAGTTTGAGAACGAACGCAAAAGAATAAGAAACACGGACACTAAATAAACAATTAGCAGACAGAATTGATGCCTTTGAGATGTGGGTATATAGAAGAATAGGGAGAACATCATGGAAAGAGAAGAAAACAAATAAAGAGGTGCTAAAGACACTTAATATGAAGAAAGAACTACTAAGAGAAATAAAGAACAGGCAAATACAATATTTTGGACACATTAAAAGATATGACACCTTATTGAAGACCTTACTTGAGGGTAAAGTCAAAGGGAAGCGATCAAGAATTAAACAGAGATACTAGTGGGAGAGTAACATCACACGATGGACAGGTTACAGTCTAGCAGAATGCACCACCAAGACAAGAGACAGGGGATGTTGGAGATCCGTTGCAGCCAACCTTCGTGGCGGAGACGGCACTTAATGATGATGTGGTAGCAGGTTTGTTTCAGTAATTTTTGGGTAAGACCATCCTCTGGTGCCATGTTGTTCATTCATCAGAGGTGGATTAAATCCACTTTATGAAATTTAGTTAGTGTTATATCCTTGACTATGCGTTTGTAGATGGCTAATAAGCCGTATTCTGACCGCAAATTTCCTAGGATTATTTGGACATGGGATATTCAATTGATTATTTTTGACCTATCCGTGACTTTCTAGCTATTCTCCGCTGTTGAGCTGTTGCATTTGTCCTCATTTCTCAAGATGCTGTACTTTTCTGGTACCATATGAACATTGTTTTAGCAGTTTGGGGATAACACCATCATCATGTGCCACATTTCAGTTGTTTCGTTTAGCCCCCTGTGAGGCATAAACCATGGGTACAGTTCTCTTATTATCAGATATATCTCGATCAAGTTAGTTTGATATACATGTGAGTGTTTTCCAACCTGAATCTGGACTCTTCTCCTAGTATCTCTTTGGAATGATTTATTTGTGTTTTTATTTAGCGTGAACTACCAAACAAACCCAAAACTATTTAAACTGAATGATAAGGGATGTCGCTCTCTGGTTCTCTACTCTCCTTTAATCTCTACATCATATTTACACCTTACTCCAGCATAGTTACACCTTACTCCAGCATAGTTACACCTTACTCCAGCATAGTTACACCTTACTCCAGCATAGTTACACCTTACTCCAGCATAGTTACACCTTACTCCAGCATAGTTACACCTTACTCCAGCATAGTTACACCTTACTCCAGCATAGTTACACCTTACTCCAGCATAGTTACACCTTACTCCAGCATAGTTACACCTTACTCCAGCATAGTTACACCTTACTCCAGCATAGTTACACCTTACTCCAGCATAGTTACACCTTCCTTCTGCAAAGTTACACCTTCCTTCAGCATAGTTACACATTCCTTCAGTATAGTTACACCTACCTTCAGCATTACTGCACATGATGTATCTCTAAGGGCATTGGTTCTCACATGCGCATGCAGACACTGCAATGTGGATACAAGGATGAATGTGTCTGCGGATACAACTAGGTATGCATTTACCATATCAAATGACATATTCTTTTAAGAAAATTGTCTTTGTCGTGGATACTCTGAATGCCTCTCTGTCCCGGACAGTGCATTGGCCAGAGACATGTGCATACATTCTTCAATGTCGCTGGTCCATCATCTTCTTGTTCTTCCTCTTCTCTTACCTGTCACTCTGCCCTCTAGAATCAGCCTTTCGATACCATCATGTCGCTTTAAGTGTCCAAAACACTGCAGCTTCCTTCTTATGATGGTAATTAGAAGCCACCCTTCATTTAGTTTCATTAATTTCAAAATTTCAATGTTCTTCTTTTTCTCTACCAATGATATTAGTAGGATCTTTCTGTAGCACTTCATTTCAAATTTCTTCTTCTTCTTCTTCAGCGTTCATTCTCAAACTCCTGCCGGCTCTCTATTGCAGTAGGAAAATGGCCCCACTAGATTTCCAGCAGGATATAGTCCAGAGAATGGAAATGCGTTGTGCCGTTGTTTTATTTGTGCCAATGGCCCGAAACATCCGTCTTGGGATTTCAAATTTATTTATTCTTTTGGACATTGTCTTGTTTAAAGACCAAGTACCACAGCCATATGTTGCCTCTGAGGAAACACATGATCTTAAAAGATTTACAATAAGGAATTTAGTTTAAACCCCGAACACTGCTGGAAAAATAAGGAATTTAGTTTAAATCCCGAACACTGCTGGAAAAATAAGGAATTTAGTTTAAATCCCGAACACTGCTGAAACAATAAGGAATTTAGTTTAAATCCCGAACACCGCTGGAAAATAAGGAATTTAGTTTAAATCCCTAACACTGCTGGAACAATAAGGAATTTAGTTTAAATCCTGAACACCGCTGGAAAAATAAGGAATTTAGTTTAAATCCCTAACACTGCTGGAACAATAAGGAATTTAGTTTAAATCCCTAACACTGCTGGAACAATAAGGAATTTAATTTAAATCCCGAACACCGCTGGAACAATAAGGAATTTAGTTTAAATACCGAACACCGCTGGAACAATAAGGAATTTAGTTTAAATCCTGAACACTGCTGGAAAAATAAGGAATTTAGTTTAAATCCTGAACACAGCTGGAACAATAAGGAATTTAGTTTAAATCCTGAACACTGCTGGAACAATAAGGAATTTAGTTTAAATCCTGAACACTGCTGGAAAAATAAGGAATTTAGTTTAAATCCCGAACACTGCTGGAACAATAAGGAATTTAGTTTAAATCCCGAACACTGCTGGAACAATAAGGAATTTAGTTTAAATCCCGAACACTGCTGGAACAATAAGGAATTTAGTTTAAATCCCGAACACTGCTGGAAAAATAAGGAATTTAGTTTAAATCCTGAACACTGCTGGAACAATAAGGAATTTAGTTTAAATCCCGAACACTGCTGGAACAATAAGGAATTTAGTTTAAATCCTGAACACTGCTGGAAAAATAAGGAATTTAGTTTAAATCCCGAATACCGCTGGAACAATTAGGAATTTAGTTTAAATCCCGAACACCGCTGGAACAATAAGGAAGTAGAAGATGATGATACTGCTGCTGTGATGATCCATTCAGGTCAGCGGATTATTTTCCTAGAATATGTATATCTACAAACAACTGATTGTTATTTTGGTTTTTCAGACATTGAAACAGAACACGGAAGTGAAAGATGGAAATGCTGACAGAGAGAACAGCAAGAAACGAGAGATGGGAACACAAACACCCCTCAACACTCCAGTAAGTCTATTTAACTCGACAGCTTACTTAATCATTGTTTGAAGACTGCTCTGTTTGTGGGAGGTTACTTGATTTGATTCTCGAAGATTTATGCCGCCTTCTTTTTCAACGACCGCTCTCTGATAACCAACACAAAAGTTTGTATGATTTCCACCGGGGAGAAGGAGGTACATTATGCTTCCAGTTTCACAGCCGAGCTGCGCTATTTTTCACCTTCTGGTTCAGCACATCCAATTTTGGCGTGCCTTTTATTCGGGTGGGATTCCCTAGCATGTCGCAGCCTTCCTATCTGATGTCAATGTCCTCTTTTGGTGGTCATGATTTTGATTCATCAGGCATTTAAAAAACCTTGCACCTTAAGTGACCCATGACCATAAGTAGGTGTGGGTTATGACTAATCTTATTGTAGAATTGTAGATGGACTATGTACTTGAGTTCCGGTTCTGGTTTAAGTAATGGAGGAATGTTTATTCTTTCTTGCTAAATCAAGAACTGGTTGATCATTAATTTAACAAATTAATATCATAAAAATTAAACATCTGTGTTACTGAAATGGTTTAAAGGATTTCCATCCACCTATATTAGAAGGCGTCGCTGGAATTACATCGGACACGCACTACCAATGGAAACTGAAAGACTCCCCTGTCAAGCTTTGATGTGGTCACCAAAAGGCAAGAGAAAACAAGGAAGTCCAAAAGAAACTTTACGTAGAAATATTACAAGGGAACGTTTCACCATCGGTATAAAAAAACAATGAAGATCTAAAGCAAATTGCAATGAAACGAAAGACATGGTCATCTATGACATCTGCCCTATCCGTCTTTGGCCCTAGAGGAATAACTATGTACTTGGAGGTCATGCGTGCTTTCTGACGCAAACCGCTGACCGAGCAAATAAACCGGACATTCACAATAGACAACTAAAAATCTCTGGTTGGACAGATGAATGTAATTTGAAACTGAATGCACATAGATAAAATGACAAGAAGAATTGATAATGGTTGTAAAGCTGCAGGAAAACTATAATCCGACAGGATACAATTTTGAAACGCAGGGTAATGAAGCTTTGCTATCGCTGGAAGCACACAAAAAGCAATTTTCAAGAAGAATCGACATCCAGGACATCTTTGTCTACCAATGTCCATCTGATTAACCATATCTATAGCATCTGTCTACCAATGTCTAACTCATTAACCATATCTAGAGTATCTGTCTACCAATGTCCAACTCATTAACCATGTCTAGAGTATCTGTCTACCAATGTCCAACTCATTAACCATGTCTAGAGCATCTGTCTACCAATGCCCAACTCATTAACCATGTCTAGAACATCTGTCTACCAGTGTCCAACTCACTAACCATGTGTAGACCATTATTCTACCAATGCCCATATCACTAAACTTGTCTAGAATATTCTGTCATCCAGTGCCCACTTCACTTTTGTTTACTTGGGTATTATTTTTTTAAAGCGACGGGACCATGCTAGAGGAGGTTCAGTTCGAGGAGGGGCCACCATAGCTACAGTACAACTGCAAGCAGCATTACCTGAGTCAGTTAGTGGACCACACAAGTCTTCGTCATCTCAGACAACACACGGGGCACAGACAAGTCCAAAAGCTTCCAGGAAGGTGAGTGCCAATCAATAAACTGATTAGACAATCAATTAATTATTCAATATATAAACCAGTCAATCAACAAATTCGATAACCAATTAATATTCAGTACATAAACTAGTAATTCAGCAAACTGATGACAGCTAATAAATTAATCCATAAAAAAACCAGCCAATCAACAAACTAATTAATTATCAATAATCTAGAGACCAATCAACAAACGATGCAATTGGTTGAGCTTACCATCAAGTAGAGGAAACAATGACAACTAATAAATACTCCCAACAAATAAACTATCGAACCAATCAATCCATTAATTAATCAATCAATCTACTAATGTACAGCTCAGATAAATGGAAGGAATTAGCTGGAAGACACGTTACACAATCTAGCAGACATCATTATACACAAGACTGAAAGACGAGGGCTGTGCTTGACCTGTAACCAATCAGATATGGAGTTGTTTGAGATTCATTGATAGATCGATCATACAAGCTTTTTCTTGTTTGTGATGCAGTTGCCATGGCTACATACAAAATTTTGTACCAGATCAATATTTGTGTATCATGTCACAGGGGTATAGATATGACTTTTGTAAAGTGGGGGGTAAAACTTCTAAAAAGGGCTTGTTCACCTTCAGTAAGTATTTTACTTTTGAAAAGGTAAAAAGGGGCAGGAGGGTTTGAAGCCCCTTAAAATGATATTTAAATAAATGAAGTGAAAATTGAATGAAAAAAAACATCTTAAAGTGAAATGGCAAAAAGATCTGGCATATTCCCGTTGGCAGGCAATACCCCATGTGTCAGATTAATCTGACATGAACCTAGTGACTTCATAATGATAATTTGAAACCAGGTCTGCCAGATTGGATGTTAAATGAACTGGAGCTGAATTTCAAAGAAAATTGACTGTGTTATGATTAAGTTAATGATTACATGAAATCTATAGTTTGTTTGATCATCAAATAAGCCATTTTATGGTGGCAAATGTTTGCTAGATGTTAGGAGGTGTATTCTAATGAAGAATCTCGTAATGTTTATGATTTGAATGTCTGGTTCATTTTGATGTTTATGATTTGAATGTCTGGTTCAGTTTGATGTTTATGATTTGAATGTCTGGTTCATTTTGATGTTTATGATTTGAATGTCTGGTTCAGTTTGATATTTATGATTTGAATGTCTGGTTCAGTTTGATATTTATGATTTGAATGTCTGGTTCAGTTTGATGTTTATGATTTGAATGTCTGGTTCAGTTTGATGTTTATGATTTGAATGTCTGGTTCATTTTGATGTTTATGATTTGAATGTCTGGTTCAGTTTGATATTTATGATTTGAATGTCTGGTTCAGTTTGATGTTTATGATTTGAATGTCTGGTTCAGTTTGATGTTTATGATTTGAATGTCTGGTTCAGTTTGATGTTTATGATTTGAATGTCTGGTTCATTTTGATATTTGTGATTCGTTTCTTTCCAGCATCGATACCAAAGACAGGACTCCTCCTCCTCTCACATCAGTGTTGGGCGTCAAGAAGATACAGTTATTCCTGCACTCAATGGAACTGCTCGGCACAGAGGCAGTCAGGCATCGCCTCAGAGTGAGCAACTTCCTTTTGCTGTTATAAATCGCAATGTCATGAGACGTGACTCTTTTGAGATGCCACAAAGAACCATCATAGATTCACCGAGACCTTCTCGATCAAGGTCTCTGCACAAGACTACAAGTGATAGCAGTGTCCATGGACGACCAGTTATGGCTGTTGGTAGTGGTAGTGCACGATGGCATCAAAATCCTCTACAACAACAGCCACCGGGTCAGGATAATTACAACTTTCATAGACAGGCAAGCTTTGACACTGGTCGTCCCAGGCAGATAGAGCATGTTCCATCTGATCATGTTTTTAAGCAAGGTCATCCACATCATCATCATCACCACCACCATCGACAAGCTAGCCTGAATGAAGGTGTGGTTCCTCGACCTGGCCAAGTGCTGTCGGACCCCCATCACAGGGCATTCAGTAGTGACATGAGCTATGACCATCATATCCACAGCCCGCAGCTTCATCACATGTTTCAAGGACCACGCCAACCAGCAAGTTTTCATGACATGAGAGGTCCATCCTCAGCGTCCATTGTTTCTGACCCTTCTACAGGTCATGATTATCATAAATATGCAGTAGAGCTCAGAAAAGGAAGCCTGACAGATTTTAGGCCTTCCCCTGCTGCTCTTTATGCAGAAAACCCATATAGAAAGGGATCTGTTTCAGATGACAGTCAGTACTCTGCAGACAGTGGGCCTGTGTCATTGATGTACATACGAACAGATGGTACAGATTGTGATGTTGTTGGTCACGATCGCATGTACAGTTCTGACTTGTCAGCTAGAGAGGAATACATTCCTTACAGTCAAGATATTGCCAGTCAACAGGGAAGGATTAGCCCAATAATACAGTCTGTTGGTGCAATACCAGGAAAATCAAAACGGTCATTTCCTAGAACTAATCCTAATTATACTGGATTGTCACGTCGTAGTGAAGGCCAGTCCCCAGGAAGTTCCGGAATTTACAGAAAAATTAGCAGTGTTGAGAGTCATCATTCTGGAGGAAGCAGCTCCGGAGGTTATGATACAACAGGGTATATCTTGACAGGAAATGGTAGCGGCACAGTAGAAATGAGTACACACACTTCCCAGTCTCTCTCTGACACATACTCAGATCCTCAAAGCCCGCAAATCTCACACAGTAGTAGCGGGAACATCCAGCACACAGCGCCACCGTACCACAGCCGAAGCGACAGCGACACATCTCAATCTAGTGCTTCCAGAGTTCACCATGTGCACCACGACCAACATCATCTGCAAATGCAACAACAACAGCAACGCTCTGAGAGTGTTCAAACAAAACTGTCCGACAGCCAGTCTTCCCATGGCTCAGCTCGAAACATGTCAGACATGCACTCATCACAGAGTTCGCTGCGGAATGTCCTTGAGAATGCCAAGACTGATGGGCAGGGCAGGAGTAAGTAATTAGTTAAGACCACACTTCCAACACACCATCTCTACATGTGGTCTCTGTCATTTGTCCTCAGGGTTAGGGTTAGGGTCCAGAATCAGAATCCAGGGAGATAAATCCGAAATCAGAGACTGCAGAAACAAGACAGAGTTATTCATGTTATTTCTGACAGGTTTACTTTGGTATCTAGAAACGCAGATTACAACATGCAACACAGTTTAGACAAAGCTCATGTTATCACAATAGCAAGAGAAAAAATTACAAGAAGGTATCTAGTTAAAACAATGGAATGTTTTCACTAACTAAAATCTCAGCGAATTGAAAAATCTTTGCTGAAATTTAAGATAAATGGTGCATCTCCATGGCATTTGACATATTCATCCCCATCCAGGACAACTCCATGAAGTGGAGATGGGAACTCCTTGAAATGGAGATGGGGGCTTAGTCCAGCCAACAGAGGCTGGAAACTAAAACTGGGCGGGCCATCCCTGACGGCCCGAGTCAGGCAGAGAGACACACCAGCAGCAATGGTGTCAAGCAACACGACTAGATAACATGTCTTCACAACCTACATTTATGAGGATTTTTGTTACATTCAGAGGCTCAATTTCCAATTGTAACATAATTGTTTACAATCATGTGCATTACTATGAGTGGTACTCTCAGCTGCTGGCTTGCTATTTTGCTGAGAGGAGCAGAGCACATATGGGGAACCCCCAAGTTCAAATTAGTTAATCCTCTATGTGTTTTGATCGATTGTTTATACACAGATATGTTTTTAATGGTTACTAGTATTAAGTAACCATAAGTGAAAACACAATATCTATGTCTATCTTGTATTGTTTTTACTTCCTTCATATATTATCTTCCTTGGTAATTTTGGTTATATGGTTTATCCAACTGGTGGTTCTGTATTCTGTACAATTCACTGCCTTGGGCTCCTTGGGTTATTATTTAAAATTGATGTTTTTATGTCTTTATAAATTTGTATTACAAGACCCCCCAAAAAATGCACAAAAAAACTGGTATGCACCACTGGCATTTCACATCATAATCAAGAGAATTCTGTAATCTGAAAAAAGATGGAAAACTCATAGCAACCAATAGTATATGAAGTGACATATTCTATCCAGAACATTGTGTTCATTTTTGATACTCTGAACGCCTCTCTAACCAATAGTGCTTATGTAAAACACAAGGTCGACTAACTTTACAATAAACGCACAATCAGACTGTAGGGCACGGGTATAAAAAAACACAAGTAACAGTAAACGAAAGTTTCAACATTTCAACCTCAAGGTCTTTTTCAAGAAAATACAAGACAAACTGAACAAAGGTAAAAATATCTATTACTATCACAAAAGCATTAGACGGCAGGCATGTAACAGCAGAGGCATTCGAGGTAACAATGATGTATGTATACACAGGTATAGTCATAGAGGCGTGCATTTAATAAAAATATGGGGAACGTGAATGAAATAAAACAACTATGCCTGAAAACAACATGAATGATAACACAACAAAAGCAACACTTAAAATATAAATAAATGAATGATTGGTATTAAGACCAAATGGCTTACTAGCACCCACGTACATCAGCCAATATTTTCTTAAAGCTTTGTCCCCATATATGTCATATATACTGATGACTGCAAGAAAAATAGGAAGCTACATGGCGAAGTGGTTCTTAGCATTGTTCACGAGCTTGTAGGATCCATATTTGTAGGATCCATGATTGTGTTCATGAGCTTGTAGCATCCATATTTGTATTTTTGGTCTGATGGTATTTTAGGTATTTCTTGTCAACTATTCCAACTCACACAGTGGATACTCTCAAACTCCCAAAATATGTTTCATAAGATAGATAGAAGTATGTTAAGAAAAGAATAGCTCACATTACTTAACAACTCCGTTGTTCAAAGTATTACATGGTTAACACTGACCTGGTAATGCGGGGGTCAGAGATAATGAAAGAGCAGACTCATTGGCGGGCAATGTTGTGGTTGATGGCAGAGTAGTGAGAACAGATAGGGCCGGCCTAATATGGGTTGGTTGGTTGTTTTTCCAGCGGTCCATGGGCTCATGCCCTTTGACCTAATGCCATTAAATGGCATTATATTGCTGGGAAGTCTGTGGATTTTTGGCCCACCCCGGGACAGAGCTAGAGAATAACTATCACACCTCCAGAAAGGTAGGTTTCAACCTATGCACTGCTCCTAGCCACTGTAGCCAAGACAGGGTTCACTGTGCTCATTCTCCGCCACCAATTGACTACTGGTTAGGCCGAACTTCTCTATTGCTTCAGACATGCAACCACATGTTCAAGTCAAAAGGATTGTCACGTCCTGAGTCACTGCGCCTCTATGATGGGTGTCAGCCATAGGAAAAAACAGCGCTGTCAGTTTCCTCCTCCCCAGTGCTGCACAGTACCCTCCTCCCCAGTGCTGCACAGTACATCTCTGGCTCCCTCCCAACCACAGAGGGCGCATACATATAAATTCAGGTAAACATGAAACACATTTCAACAACTTAATAAAAGCACAATTGTATAGATGACATGCCATGAAGCTTCTCTAGGAAGATAACGGAAGACAACCTCGATATAACAGCATGTCATTCACTAAGGTTTTCTGTTGCATGGATAGTATGTCTAGTGGGCCATTGGTGAGACCCACAGATGGAACCACATGCGTGCCTAATATGGATAGTCATTGATTTACTACTGAGTGAGAAGATAATGCTGGTGGTGATACTGTGTACATACAAAGAATTAATATTTTACGGGAATATTGTGCCTAGAAATATCTAATGGATTAATCTATATCATGGAAGGAAAAAAGAGAAACTCAGATATTATAAACACATTGAAGATTCCAGAGTGTTGGTTACTAAATACAATAGTAAACAGAAAACTACACCTGTTTAGTCATATAAAGAGACACAACTGTTTAGAAAGAAAAATAATGGAGGGCAGAGTACCTGGGTTGAGGAGAAAGGGCAGACCAAGAAGATAATGGACTGGCGATATTAAAGATAACATTAATACATTGTTAGAAAATGCAGGCCGCATAGCATCGCCCAAGACAGAAAGGAGTCCAGAGAGTTCATTGGGAAGACAACGTTCTGGAGAGAATACGTCACATGACACAATGACACAAAGAATGATAGATATGGGGATGACCAGGGATGAGGGAAGAAAGTATGTCCACTCTGGAAAGATAAACAAAAATATCACACAATCAACATATGACTTGGACTTTGAGTTTTCATACTCGACGATGGCTGCTGAAATTGAGAGTGGAGCACCTGTAGAAATTTCATGTGTGCCTCGATGCTGGTTTCAGAAATAAAATCAAGATAGTTTATTTTGTTTGGCTTTTCCTAGTTGGCATTGTTATGTTTTTATGTGCGTGTCTGCTTACTAGACTATTTATCCAATTTTGCACCTGTTCTTTATTTTATAATATTTTTGGTACTTGGTTTTTCATTTTCGATAAACTTCTTTCAACTTTAAATAATCTACCTGTGTTTCTCTCCTGGTCCTTCTTTTTCATCAGTTGGTCATGTCTGTGGTTGTCTATGGATTGAAATCATCATATGTCATGATCACATCGATATGATTGACTATCGCCTGGAGTGTGTACAAAATGGTCTGTGTGGTCCTAGGTTATACTAGAGATTCCCTCTATAGTAAAATGAGATATATGCTCTTATCACAATGTTTCCATCACACTCAAGGAAAAAATACATGCATGTGATCTCAGACCAAGGACATCCACTGTACTATAACATTTGTGATCAAAAGAGTTGAGTGCAGAATGTCATGGATGATCCAAGCTGAAAAGACAATAGTAGAGGTAGCCACAGTCTTGAGCTTGTCAACAAGAAAAGCATGGTGCCTGATTGATGAGGCCATGACAGGCTTCGACAAGATTATAATCACCCTTGTCAGGAAATGTAGAGATTAGAGCAATGAAAAGGCAAACTGTGAAATAAAACCATTGATTATTAATGATGTTGGAAATAATGATGTTATTATGTTTATCGATGGATATGTTCTCCCGAGAGAGAAGTCTGGCTGGGGTTTTATAGCTAGTGATAGCGGAACAACTACATCCAGTATGAAGATGGAGGTTGAGGCGGTTACTGCAGCTCTCATGTGGTTCTCTGTGACTCCATTTACTAAGGGGGTTAGTAATCTTGTCAGACTCCTAGTCTATTCTCCTGAAGATTCAAAATGGGATGCACTGTTTCTTAGTGGACAATATCTAGAGTTGCATCCTTACTTCAAGTTGTCACATGGATCTATTGTCTATTGTCCAGGACATGCTGGTGTGCAGGGTCTGAGAGAGCAGACAGACTTGCATCTAAGGTATCAATAGATGGGAGTTGATATCTATAGCTGCATCCTTACTCCAGAGTGTCACAAGGATCTATTATCTGGGACATGCTGACGTGCAGGGTCTGAGAGAGTAGACAGACTTACATCTACAGTATCAATAGATGGGAGTTGATAATGGATAAGAATGACATGCTTAAACTGCTTCATGAACACCTGGGACAAAATGGAAATATTTAAAGATTGTTGCCAATATTTAAGTACTCCGACATACTAACAATAACCACAAAAACAGATGCTGTATAAGTGACGATGACTCTTGTTCCATGACTAGAATAAGGGAGCTTGGTTTGAAATGTGGTGTCGCTAGAAATAGAGGTTTCATGGGCGAGAAAGAATGAAGGTCAATCAACGGCATACTGGGACCGTCAGTCAACGTGTAATGGTGGATACACTCAAGGAGAGATCTGAGCACCTATGGACTTTGTCCAGAGTGCAGTGATGATGATCCAATGACTAACTAACTAACTAACGAAAACTGATGACATTTTTACGAGAAAAAAAGCACAAAAAAACAAATATCACACAAAGAGACACATATTATGATAGGAAACGATAAGAGTAGCAAAAGTAAATAATAAAGGAGAGTTGATAAGAAAAATACAAAGAAGATGGAAACAAGTACAACAAGATAATGAAAAAAATTAAGATAAGAACAAGCAAACTGAAAAACAAATGCATGAGTAAGATAAAAGAAAACAAATAAAGTAATAAATCAAAATCTACGTATCTGAATAGCAAAATGTATTTCAAGTTCAGAAAATAAGTCAAACAGAACTGCACATACAGTAAGGTAGAACCAAGATTTTATCAGTGATAAAAAAATAAGTTCTGTGTTTTTACTATTTCCACTAATGGTGGACGTTTGTAACCATATTGCTAGTAGGCCAGCCATACAAGAGAACTGGTTCCAGTACTCCCAAGCTAGTCACCAACCTCAAAGCAAACCATGGTCAACCTTGCTTGACCTTTTTTTCCCACTGTTTGCATTGCTATCAACATACCCACAGACAGCCACTAATCTTGTTAATAGTTCTAATGTGAAGGCTCCATGATGTGGATGTGCTGTAACTTTCTGTATGTTAGCCCATGAATTCTCATGAATTTTTTTGTTATTGTAAGTGGCATGACACAACCTGTCACTTTCAATACTTTGAACAGCTGCATAACTTTGTGAATGTAGTGTGTGTATGTGTATCTTCTTCTTCTTCTTCTCGTTCGCAGTTTGTAGCATCTCTACAAAGAAACTCTGGTTTTCTTGATAAATGTTGCTGCATTTGAAAACTTCCTCAAGGCTCCCATAGAGTTTAACATGTCTACACAGCAAGGCTTGTTTTTATTTTACCAAGCTCTAGGGCAAATGACACCAATCTTCAGAAACAAAAATGTAAATTTAAACACCAAAATAACACTTCAAAACGATTATTATACTAATGCTGTGCTACCAATGCCCAACTTGGGCAACGACAGCACAAGACAAACATAAACTAGTGACAGCTGAAATGGTATGCTTATACAGAATCCTAGGAATATCACTAAGAGAAAGAGTGAGAAATGAGGACATTAGACAAAGAACGGGCACCACCCCAATCTTGGAGTATATTAAGAGCCAACAGATCAAATGGTTTGCACACATCAGCAGACTACCACCAGACAGCATACCACAGCAAGTTATGCTACACAGATACAGTAAAGACAGACCTAGAGGCCGACCTCGAAAACGATGGACCACCGAAATAAAAGAGGCGACAAAATCCACAATATATTCAGAACAGACGAGGGCCATCTCCAGAAAACTCATCTACCCATGACGCTGAAAGGCAACAAAGGGTTTAGCGAATAGATAGATAGATAGATACAGCAAGGCTGCTTCTCTTGAAAAAAGTTGCTGTATTTGAAAGCTTGTTAAGGCTCCCATAGAGTTTAAAGTATCTAAACAGCTGGTCTAGTTTTCCTGATGAATACTGCTGTATTTGAAAGCTTGTCAAGGCTCCCATAGAATTTAAAGTATCTAAACAGCTAGTCTAGTTTTCCTGATGAATACTGCTGTATTTGAAAGCTTGTCAAGGCTCCCATAGAGTTTAAAGTATCTAAACAGCTAGTCTAGTTTTTTTAATGAATACTGCTGTATGGGAAAGCTCTTTAAGGATCCCTGTTGATGTCTGTCTCTGTGGGCCAGTACTCCCCCTCAATCAACATCATCATGTAGAATATTCTGTACATGATGCTTTAGTCATCACAATCTCTTGAAACTCCTGTTGATCTTGTGTCAATCTTCCTGTTTCTGTGAGTGGTATACGTGGATGGTCTTTGATATCTTGTGTCCATCTTCTTCATGGTCTTCTTCTACTCCGTTGCCCTGGCATCATCCCCTCCATTATGGTATTTTCAAGGCTGTTGTGCCATTTGTGTGTATATGTAAAAGGTAAAGGTACCGGTAGTTCCCATGGCATCTGCCGTCGGGGGATGAAGATAACTCTTCAAGTACTAAGCCGCAGCAACTATTAGGTGGGGTGGCAAGTTCCCTTCCTTGCTGTATTTTACCTTCCCTAAATCATGCGTCAGGTACTGATTTACAGCTGAGTCGACTGGAGGAGTGGTCGTGTCAAGTGAGAAATCACAACCCGGATTTTTTTGTTTTGTTTAGTGTCCGGATTTGGTTTTGAACCCGGCATGCTGTAACTGTTGTTGTTGTTCGTCCATCACAAGTGATGATGACCATTTGTTACATCCACTTTTGAAAACTAGATCAAACTCACTAGCAAACTCACTAGCAAGGAAACTCACTAGCAAGCAAACTCACTAGCAAGGAAACTCACTAGCAAGCAAACTCACTACCTATTAGGCTACCGCACTCCTTGTGTATATGTATATATGTAAATTAAATTACAGTAAATTTAAAAGATATATTTATTGTTGCTGTCCAGGTGTGTTTCACGAACGGTCATCCAGTCAACTATCACAGCAATCTGGCAGACTCACCGTTGACAGCGATGAGCCTGACTATGCCAATGTGCCAACCAGCAATGGCCACACCAACACCAGCTCAAGCACAACTAGCACAAACAGCAGCAACAACAAACCTGATGTGATCCCCGCCGCAGTCACAGAGTCTGCGTGTTTTGTTTCCTCTTACGGGCAGGATTACGATGATGATGATGATGACGATGATGATAATGATGATGAGGATGATGATGAGGATTATAACAAGGAGAATGTACATATGAGGAAGGACAGCTACCCTGACTATGATAGTGAGTATTATATTGTGTGGTGATGATGTCAGGTTGTAGTTGTGGCTGACTATGATAGTATTATATTGTGTGGTGATGATGTCAGGTTGTAGATGTGGCTGACTATGATAGTATTATATTGTGTGGTGATGATGTCAGGTTGTAGTTATGATAGTATTATATTGTGTGGTGATGATTGTGTAACTGTAAGGTTTTAGTTTTAGTGAGTCACGGTTGATGAAGTAATGCATGACTGCAATTGTAGTAAACATTCACATTCGATGAAGTGATAAAAGATTGTAATTATTGTAAACAGTCACATTTGATGGAATAACTACATCCAGTATGAGGATGGAGGTCAAGGCAGTTACTGCAGCCCTCAAGTGGCTCTATTTACTAGGGCAGTTATCTTATAAGATTGCTAACTGTAGTCAGATTACTTAAAGTAATACAAGATTGATTGTAATTGTAGTGAGATTGCTTGATGAAGTAGTACAAGATTGTAGTGAGATCACGATGAAGTAGTACAAGATTGTAGTGAGATCACGATGAAGTAGTACAAGATTGTAGTGAGATCACGATGAAGTAGTACAAGATTGTAGTGAGATCACGTGATGAAATAGTACAAGATTGTAGTGAGATAACTTGATGAAGTAGTACAAGATTGTAGTGAGATAACTTGATGAAGTAGTACAAGATTGTAGTGAGATCACTTGATGAAGTAGTACAAGATTGTAGTGAGATCATTTGATGAAGTAGTACAAGATTGTAGTGAAATCATTTGATGAAGTAGTACAAGATTGTAGTGAAATCATTTGATGAAGTAGTACAAAATTGTAGTGAAATCATTTGATGAAGTAGTACAAGATTGTAATTGTAGTGAAATTGCTTGATACAGTAGTACAAGATTGTCACTGTAGTGAAATCGCTTCATGAAGTAGTACAAGATTGTCACTGTAGTGAAATAATTTGATGAAGTAGTACAAGATTGTAATTGTAGTTGCTAGGTTTAGATGCGAAAGCAATGATGAGTCAAAGATGTTGATAGAATAATCAAAGAATTGTGGGATGGGTCAAAGATGTTAATTGAAGATTCAGAGAATTGTGGGATGGGTCAAAGATGTTAATTGAAGATTCAGAGAATTGTGGGATGGGTCAAAGATGTTAATTGAAGATTCAAAGAATTGTGGGATGGGTCAAAGATGTTAATTGAAGATTCAGAGAATTGTGGGATGGGTCAAAGATGTTAATTGAAGATTCAGAGAATTGTGGGATGGGTCAAAGATGTTAATTGAAGATTCAGAGAATTGTGGGATGGGTCAAAGATGTTAATTGAAGATTCAGAGAATTGTGGGATGGGTCAAAGATGTTAATTGAAGATTCAGAGAATTGTGGGATGGGTCAAAGATGTTAATTGAAGATTCAAAGAATTGTGGGATGGGTCAAAGATGTTAACTGAAGATTCAAAGAATTGTGGGATAAGTCAATAATACAATATAATAACAATATGTCTTTTGTTGCACCAGGTGTTCCAGAACTGGAGTCAGATTCTTCAGGTGTTTTTCTAGCTGCACCCAGGGGGCAGGTTCAGGGACAACAAGTCGGCACCTCTGGTACCATGGAGACCCATCATGCCTCGCTCAGGAGAAAAAAAGGAGATGCCAGTCCTGTAGAGAGAAGTCAGAGCTTGCAGGTTGATGTGACAGGCACACCACGACCTTTAAGTTTGGTGGTTTCGTCACAGACAGACTCTAATATGGCCATAAGTCCCTCCACAACTTCTCTTAACAGGGGGGTAAGTAGTAAAATATGTCTGTCTGTTGAGATGAAAAATTGAATAAGTACAAACACAGGAGATAACAAAAACAACAGGTAGCCTAATAAGCTAGTTATCTGTGTGAGTGGTTGAGCTAGTTCTCTGTGTGAGTGGTTGAGCTAGTTCTCTGTGTGAGTGGTTGAGCTAGTTCTCTTCTGTGTGAGTGGTTGAGCTAGTTCTCTGTGTGAGTGGTTGAGCTAGTTCTCTGTGTTAGTGGTTTGAGCTAGTTCTCTGTGTGAGTGGTTGAGCTAGTTCTCTGTGTTAGTGGTTTGAGCTAGTTCTCTGTGTGAGTGGTTTGAGCTAGTTCTCTGTGTGAGTGGTTGAGCTAGATCTCTTCTGTGTGAGTGGTTGAGCTAGTTCTCTGTGTTAGTGGTTTGAGCTAGTTCTCTGTGTGAGTGGTTGAGCTAGTTCTCTGTGTTAGTGGTTTGAGCTAGTTCTCTGTGTGAGTGGTTGAGCTAGATCTCTTCTGTGTGAGTGGTTGAGCTAGTTCTCTGTGTTAGTGGTTTGAGCTAGTTCTCTGTGTGAGTGGTTGAGCTAGTTCTCTGTGTTAGTGGTTTGAGCTAGTTCTCTGTGTTAGTGGTTTGAGCTAGTTCTCTGTGTTAGTGGTTTGAGCTAGTTCTCTGTGTGAGTGGTTGAGCTAGTTCTCTTCTGTGTGAGTGGTTGAGCTAGTTCTCTGTGTTAGTGGTTTGAGCTAGTTCTCTGTGTGAGTGGTTGAGCTAGTTCTCTGTGTTAGTGGTTTGAGCTAGTTCTCTGTGTTAGTGGTTTGAGCTAGTTCTCTGTGTGAGTGGTTGAGCTAGTTCTCTGTGTGAGTGGTTGAGCTAGTTCTCTGTGTTAGTGGTTTGAGCTAGTTCTCTGTGTTAGTGGTTTGAGCTAGTTCTCTGTGTGAGTGGTTGAGCTAGTTCTCTTCTGTGTGAGTGGTTGAGCTAGTTCTCTGTGTTAGTGGTTTGAGCTAGTTCTCTGTGTTAGTGGTTTGAGCTAGTTCTCTGTGTGAGTGGTTGAGCTAGTTCTCTTCTGTGTGAGTGGTTGAGCTAGTTCTCTGTGTTAGTGGTTTGAGCTAGTTCTCTGTGTGAGTGGTTGAGCTAGTTCTCTTCTGTGTGAGTGGTTGAGCTAGTTCTCTGTGTGAGTGGTTGAGCTAGTTCTCTGTGTTAGTGGTTTGAGCTAGTTCTCTATGTGAGTGGTTGAGCTAGTTCTCTGTGTTAGTGGTTTGAGCTAGTTCTCTGTGTGAGTGGTTGAGCTAGATCTCTTCTGTGTGAGTGGTTGAGCTAGTTCTCTGTGTTAGTGGTTTGAGCTAGTTCTCTGTGTGAGTGGTTGAGCTAGTTCTCTGTGTTAGTGGTTTGAGCTAGTTCTCTGTGTTAGTGGTTTGAGCTAGTTCTCTGTGTTAGTGGTTTGAGCTAGTTCTCTGTGTTAGTGGTTTGAGCTAGTTCTCTGTGTGAGTGGTTGAGCTAGTTCTCTTCTGTGTGAGTGGTTGAGCTAGTTCTCTGTGTTAGTGGTTTGAGCTAGTTCTCTGTGTGAGTGGTTGAGCTAGTTCTCTTCTGTGTGAGTGGTTGAGCTAGTTCTCTGTGTTAGTGGTTTGAGCTAGTTCTCTGTGTTAGTGGTTTGAGCTAGTTCTCTGTGTGAGTGGTTGAGCTAGTTCTCTTCTGTGTGAGTGGTTGAGCTAGTTCTCTGTGTTAGTGGTTTGAGCTAGTTCTCTGTGTTAGTGGTTTGAGCTAGTTCTCTGTGTGAGTGGTTGAGCTAGTTCTCTTCTGTGTGAGTGTTTCAGCTATTTATGTTCAATATCTGTCCTCTCATAGTTTGATATGAGAAAGTGAAATCTTTGACATTGACTGCATCAATTATTTTATTTTTGTAACCAGCAATTGACATCTGAGGGTGACATGGAGCATTATGGACGACAGCACTTGAATCAGCACAAGAAAGGTCTCTTTGGAAAAAAGGTGTCAATCAACAACATGCTGACCTGGTCAAAGGTCTGTTGTCAGTTTGTGATGTTGTTTAATTCAGTCACTTAGTATGTTGTTGAGTTTGGTCACATGTCAGATAGAAGAGCATTGTGAATATGTGTTCTAATCACATTCTTTTCTTCTATGTTCTAATCACAATCTATCTTCTCTATATGTTCTAATCACAATCTTCTATGTTCTAATCACAATCTTCTATGTTCTAATCACAATCTTCTATGTTCTAATCACAATCTTCTATGTTCTAATCACAATCTATCTTCTCTATATGTTCTAATCACAATCTTCTCTATATGTTCTAATCACAATCTTCTATGTTCTAATAACAATCTTCTCTATATGTTCTAATCACAATCTTCTATCTTCTAATCACAATCTTCTCTATATATTCTAGTTTGTTTTGTTTGTTTGTTTTGCGTTCACTCCATTGTAACCATCACGGATATCCGTGCGATTTCCGCCGGGAGCGTGATTACGTTGTACCACCATTTTGCGCCTTGTAGGCCTAGCACATCCGATTTCGGCATGCCTTGACAATTCGGGTGGGCTACCCTTAGCCTGTGACAGCCTCTATATGTCTCCAGGCACGCGTAGTGGCGACTCTTTGCCCAGACGATTTTTGCTCTCGTCTGACTCGCAGGAGGTGTTCCACTGTCTATGAACTTGCCTCGTGTAATTGGGCGTGCTGTGCCTGTGCCTATTGGGTACTGAACCGTTTCTCATCTGTGAGCCTGGTTCCTTAGGGGAAGAACTCAACAGAGGAGTTGGACCCTAGCTCTTTCACCCTCTTATATATTGAACATTCACAGACATCGTGTACCCCTTGTCCAAGTTCGAGTCTCACACCACACGTTTGAGAGCAAGGCGTTCTCGAGCTGAGCGTCCTTGTCCCAATAGCGCCTGAGCCCATCAGGTACTGAACCCTTTCTCTCTTCAAGTGTACTTCCGGTATAGGAAACCTTGACAGTAGAGTTGGGCCAGGACTACCATCGTTGTCCCTTTCTTGTCTAAGCCCATCGGGTACAGAACCCTTTCTTTTCGCGAGCATATTTCCGGTTTAGGAAGGCTCGACATTAGAGTTGCATTAGGTCTTCTTGCTTTACCAAACGCCAATGAATGGGTCTGGCTCTCTGCCTG
Organism: Meghimatium bilineatum; assembly: GCA_034231615.1. Taxonomy (NCBI): domain Eukaryota; kingdom Metazoa; phylum Mollusca; class Gastropoda; order Stylommatophora; family Philomycidae; genus Meghimatium; species Meghimatium bilineatum. The sequence continues at coordinate 10,963,636 of CM067318.1, forward strand.
TAAGGAACACAGGTAACTAGAAGCTCGTCTCGAGCTGACGGAGCTTGTAGTTCCCTCTTCCTAGGGACTTTTCACTTTCTATTTGCAGTTCACGCTGCCCTCTAGCGCTGTTCTGCCCTTTCATTGTTTCATTGTACTCAGTATGAAATCTATTTGTCTCTCGCCATGCATCTACCTTTACGTGCATTTTACATTGGCCGCCCCTCCAATGTTCGGACTGGACTGACTAGCTTCACTGTATGTCGACAGTGTCTGTCTCTAGTGCAGTCAAATATCTTTCCATCTGCTACCTCCACACTTTCGGACACGATCCCCAAATGATTTGGCCAGAATCAGCTCGAGCTGCTGTATTACTGTTTCCAGGGTGCACCGCGTGGAGGTACATTTGGGATCTTGGTTATCTGCTAACCCTGGGTCCGCCTAGAGCAATTTTTGCGTGGTTGTCTGCAATAGCAATTCGTTTACGCTATCCTTCAGATTGTTTTCTTCCGTTGTCTTTGCTACTGTACAGACATGATTTATGTATGTTATGAACAATAGGGGGGGGGGGATAGTACACATCCTTGTCTCACTCCCGAGTGAATTTGGAAAATGCGTTCCCTTTGTACCCCATATATTCTAGTCACAATCTTCTCTATATGCTCTTCTTCTTCTTCTGTGTTCGTTCTCAAACTCCTGCAGATTAACAGGATGTAGTCCGGAGAACGGAATGCGTTGTGTCATGGTTTACAGCATTGCTGCGATATCTGCGTCTTTTGGCCTGACACACCCGACTTCAGCATGGCTTTGGGTCACTGACCCTATATAGGATGGGACAGCCAACTCCATCCCATAACCTCCTTAGTTGCCTTTTACGACATGCGTGAAAGGTAAACAGAGTTGCTATTCTTTGCTCCCCTTTCGGTCCCGGCAACACACAGGAGCTCTATATGTTCTAATCACAATCTTCTCTATATGTTCTAATCTCAATTAGTTTATGACTGCTAGAGACTCTTAATGTTCTTCTGTGAATTCATAGAAATAAATTAGTTTCTAGTAGTAGATGTTTGATGTAGATGTCCATGTTATGCTTGCAGGATCCCATTCAGAAACCTATGATCAGGACCACAGACAAAAGCATCAAGAAGGAGGCCTGTGATATGTTTAAGAATATCCTTGTTTTAACAATAATTATTTGTATACACTTTTAGAAATAGCAATAGAACATAACCAAGATTTATATCTGGATTTCGTGGACCAAGAGAATGTTTTTGACAGAGTGGATAGAGCAAAACTATGGATAACACTACAAACATATGCAGTTTCCCAACATCTGATAGGTCTATGTCAGAGCATATACACCAATAGTCAATGCAATAAGAATGAGCACAGATATATCTGATAATTTCCAAATATCACTCGGGAGTGAGACAAGGATGTGTACTATCTCCCCCCCCCCATTGTTCATAACATACATAAATCATGTCTGTAAAGTAGCAAAGACAACGGAAGAAAACAATCTGAAGGATAGCATAAACGAATTGCTATTGCAGACAACCAAGCAATATGCAGCATAATCAGAAGAGCAACTACAAAGACAAATAGACATGTTACATCAAACATTAAAACCTTTAGCATGAAGATAAATATAGAGAAGACTGAAATAATGAAGATAAGAAGAACAGAAAGAAACACAAATATATATATATTGGAAACAGTAGACTTAAACAAGTGACAGAATTCACATACCTACGAAGTAATATAACAAAATACGTCAAGAGCAGTAAAGATATACACAATAGATGTAGTAAATAATACCATGCACCTAGGACATATGACACCAATCTTCAGAAACAAAAATGTAGATTTAAATACCAAAATTAGACTATTCAATACGATTATTATGCCAACTCTGTGCTACCAATGCCAAACATGGACAGCAACAGCACAAGACAGATGTAAACTTGTGACAGCTGAAATGACGTGTTTGCAAAGAATCCTAGGAATATCGCTAAGAGACAGAATGAGGACATTAGACAAAGAACCGGCACCGCCCCAATCTTGGAGTATATTAAGAGACAAGATAAAATGGTTTGCACACATCAGCAAACTACCATCAGACAACATACCACCATCAGACAGCATACCACAGCAATCTGTGCTACACAGATACAATGAAGGCAGACCTACAGGCCAACCATGAAAATGATGGACCACTGAAATAAAAGTGGCGACAAATTCCACAATATACTCAGCACACATGAGGGTTATCTCCAGAAAACTTTTCTACCCCTGACACTTCTTGAGACTAACAGGAATTGAACCAGTCCGTTCAACGGACTGGTTCAATTCCCGTTAGTCTCAAGAATTTTTAAAAATTGTCCTCTGGCTTCCTACTTATATTTACTTGTATACCCCTGACACTGAAAGGCAACAAAGGGTTTAGCGAATAAATAGATATGTAAAGTGTAGGAATAGTGTTTGTATGATATATGCTTAGTTTTTGCCTGATGTCTGCAAGGTTTGTGTTTGATGTCTGCATAGTTTGTGTGTTTGGTGTCTGCCTGATGTCTGCAAGGTTTGTGTTTGGTATCTGCCTGATGTCTGCTTGGTTTGTAGTATCTGCATGGTTTGTAGTGTCTGCCTGGTTTGAAGTGCCTGCCTGATGTCTTCATTGATTGTAGTGTCTGTCTTATGTCTGCATTGTATGTGGTGTCTGTCTGATGTCTGCATTGTATGTGGTGTCTGTCTGATGTATGCATTGTTTTTGTTTGGTGTCTGCATGGGTTGTGGTGTCTGTCTGATGTCTGAATAATTTATTTTGGGTATGATGTCACCATAGTTTGTGTATGGTGTCTGCCTGATGTCCATATAAGTCTGAGTAATGTCTGCATAAAGTCTGAGTAGTGTCTGCATAATGTCTGAGTAGTGTCTGCATGATGTCTGCACGAGGTCTGAATAGTGTCTGCCTGTAACTAAGTCACTTTCCATATTACTTTCAGAATGATCACAATTTGAATGAAATTTATTATCCCTGGAATCATCAATCACGACCATCTATTAACTTTTTAGAACAAGTTTTTTTAAAATCCTGACTTTCACCACCTCACTTCATGTTTTAAAAAATCCTGACTTTCACCACCTCACTTCATGTTTTTAAAAATCCTGACTTTCACCACCTCACTTCATGTTTTAAAACTAATTATGACAGACAAGAGTGTAAACACGAGGTAGCCATTTTGAAAACTATGCGGACTGACAATGCCATAATGCAGCACATGCTCACTGACGCCATTAAATATTGAAAATTAATTTATTATTAATTATTATTATGGGGTATTGTTTTGTGAAGTCAAAATAATGAAAAATCGGTATCTTGGGGTAGCAATATTTAGAGTAAATCCTACAATTTCGGTATATCGGGTTCCAAGGGTTAATTCGTGTGTCCATAATGTCACACATTCGTATTTGTATTGTATCATGTCACACATGAACTTTCATGTCTGTGACATCACACAACTCGCCCGTGTGTTGCCAGGGCCCGAAAGGGGAGCAAAGAATAGCAACACTGTTTACCTTCCATGCATGTCGTAAAAGGCGACTAAGGAGGTTATGGGATGGAGTTGGCTGTCCCATCCCGTATAGGGTCAGCGACCCAAAGCCATGCTGAAGTCGGATGTGTCAGGCCAAAAGGCGCAGATATCGCAGCAATGCTGTAAACCATGACACAACGCATTCCATTCTCCGGACTACATCCTGCTAATCTGCAGGAGTTTGAGAACGAACGCAGAGGAAGAAGAAGAAGAAGACACACAACTCACACATAATAATACTGGTAATAAATTCACAAACTTCCAAATCAAATTCTCAATCATCTATATTATTGAAATCTTCATTCATAACTTCCTTGACTCTGTCTACTGATCCAACTATACATGGGAGACCGCAAGGGCAAGCAGGCACCAATGTCTGTAGCACTGGACATTATTACCAAGGGGTGGTCAACTCCCAATCTGAGAGATGAGATTTACATCCAGCTCATGCGACAGACCACGGATAATAAGAAAGAGTAAGACATATCTTTGATTTTCAAATTTATTATTATTTTATTTCTCATCCGCTAGGAGAACTGTTTTTAGTAAAATTATAGCATGTATGGAGTTTATTTGGGCTATAATCTATTTTTTTATGTTGATATCTCTGGTTATTTTAAACTAACTTCTTCAACTTGGAAAGTGAAAAAACAATTCATTTGACAATGAATCTATGGATATTTATGGCACGCTATAAGGTTAGAAAGACTGTTCAGGCGATTACTTAATATTTTCACCTGTTTCAAAATGTGATTCATTATACTATACACATGTCATTATTAGTACTACTATCAATCTGCTGCGAGTGACATGGGGCCTCATGTTACTGTGTGCAGTTTACTGAAATATGGGGCCTCAAGTAGCTGTGAGCAGGTTACATCCATATTTTATGGGGCCTCAAGTAGCTGTCAGTGATTTACTGCCATATGAAGCCTCAAGTAGCTGTCAGTTATTTACTGCCATATGGGACCTCAAGTAGCTGTCAGTGATTTACTGCCATTTGAGGCCTCAAGTAGCTGTCAGTGATGTACTGCTATATGGGGCCTCAAGTATCTGTCAGTGATTTACTGCCATATGGGGCCTCAAGTAGCTGTCAGTGATTTACTGCTATATGGGACCTCAAGTAGCTGTCAGTGATTTACTGCTATATGGGGTCTGAAGTAGCTGTCAGTGATTTACTGCCATATGGGGCCTCAAGTAGCTGTCAGTGATTTACTGCTATTTGGGGCCTCAAGTAGCTGTCAGTGACACTGCCATATATTATGAAGCCTCAAGTAGCTGACAGTGGCTTACTTCCATATTTTATGAAGCCTCAAGTAGCTGTGAGTGGCTCACTGCCATATTTCATGGGGCTTCAAGTAGCTGTGAGTGGCTTACTGCCATATTTCATGGTGCTTCAAGTAGCTGTGAGGGGCTTGCTGCCATATTCGATGTGGTCTCAAGTAGCTATGATTGGCTTACGGCCATATTTGATGGGGCTTCAAGTCGCAGTGAGTGGTTGACTTCGGGGCCTGAAGTAGCTGTGAGTGACTTATTGCAATATTTGATATGGCCTCAAGTAGCTTTGAGAGGTTTACTACCTTATTTGATGGGGCCTCAAGTAGCTTTGAGTGGCGTGCCACCATATTTGATGGGGCCTCATGTAGCTTTGAATGGATGCCGCCATATTTGATGGGGCCTAAAGTAGCTTTGAATGGCGTGCTGCCATTTTGATGGGGCCTAACGTAGCTTTGAGTGGCGTGCTGCCATTTTGATGGGGCCTCAAGTAGCTTTGAGTGGAGTGCCGCCATATTTGATGGGACCTCAAGTAGCTGTGAGAGGTTTACTACCTTATTTGATGGGGCCTCAAGTAGCTTTGAGTGGCGTGCCGCCATATTTGATGGGGCCTCAAGGTGTGTAGTAGTGATGATGATGATAATGAAGTATGGCACAGAATGTGTTAAAATGGTTTGTCTATTGACATGTTAAAATGGTTTGTCTATTGACATGTTAAAATGGTGTGTCTATTGACATGTTAAAATGGTTTGTCTATTGACATGTTAAAATGGTTTGTCTATTGACATGTTAAAATGGTTTGTCTATTGACATGTTAAAATGGTTTGTCTATTTGACAGAAATAATGGCATATATCTATTTATATTTCAAAGAAAATCACTGCAGTCAAACAATACATGGTTTGTCACAACATTCTGACTAAGATGATGATTAAATATTCATTTAACTGTGAGCAGGTAGCTCTTGACACACGATGATGATGATGAAATAATTCATTTAGCTGTGAGCAGGTAGCTCTTGACAGCCTGTAGCCCTTTCTGATGAAAGCACTGGTTCCTCTCAGTTGTGGAGTTTAGGTGACATCCAGGTTCAGGTCTCGAAGGTATGGCCGTGCAAGGAGAGTTTATGGATGCATGTTTAGTCCGCAAATGAATGCATTCCATACTAAGTGACTCCTGAATATGATTCAGAAATTCAAAACAGGTGATGTACCTAGGGAATTGGCGGAATCATTTGAGAGAGCAGGAATGTGGGCATCACTACGAAGACTCACACTTATTTTTGTCCCCGGACACGCGGGTGTGGAGGGAAACAAACGAGCCGACCAATTAGCTAGCCTCACCACCACAACAGACGGTCAGCCTATGAACCGAGCAGACATACTCATTGCTCTTTGTGAATCCTCACTATCAGAGGATTTTGAGATGGATGAGCATGAGTCAATATCGAGAATGCGGGAATTTGGAGTGAGGATGGGCTTGGCCCGTAGAGAACCCCTGACAAAGATTTCAAAAAGAGCAGTGAATCAACATAGAACCGGAACCGTCAGCCAGTATACCCTGAGAGATTTACTGAAGTGGAGATCTGAGCACCTATGGACTTGTCCGGTGTGCGAAGAGGATAATCAACATACCTAATACCTAATGCATTCCAATGCACCAAGTATCTCAGGATTACCACGTCCTACCAGAAGCACAGCACACACTTCTGTACCCACTATCTCATCATTCTTCTATCAGATTTGTTTACCCATCCACAGTGATGGCATATCTAGCAATCCACATCACCCAGGACTCTGCCACAAAATTACAAAGATGCAATGCCTGCAATGTCTTCACCATCCATGATGATATTTTTACAGGTGACAGGTTGTCAGACTTTCCTTAGTCACCTCTTACGTCATGCCTGGAAAGAAGACAGTGCACCTTGAACTACAAGTCCAGGACTTGGTTGTCACATGTGTATCCTGAGTAGGATATAAAATCAACATTAATGTATCAATCTTTAGCTTACTTTCTACCAAATCAACATTAATGTATCAATCTTTAGCTTACTTTCTACCAAATCAACATTAATGGGCAGATTTCATGAATCGGTGTACACTGTGACCTTCGCTCAGGTTTCGAGGTATTACCTAACCTTTGCAGTGTGATTTGTAGAATTTATATTTAAAATAGGGTTAGGAATAAGGGTTAGGATAGGTTATAAATTAAAAAATAAATTAGTTATAAAAGTTATATTTATAAATGTGGTTTGTGTCGGGAGATCTGACGTCACAGCATCCATTGGTGTTAAACGCGCAGTGTACAACGATACGAAAAATTTACCCATTAATGTATCAATCTTTAGCTTACTTTCCACAAAATCAGCCATGCTTCAGAAATATCCATTGATTTAATATTTTACGGCAATAATTTTATAAATATATTCATGAGAACATTCTAATCCATGTTTCACTGCTCAAATACTGCACTCTTCACTTTCAGAGAAAGCTTACAGCGTGGATGGGAACTGCTAGCGATGTGTCTTCACTTCTTCCCCCCAACTCTCAAGTTCCACTCTTATTTGGAAGCTTACATCGTGAAACACAAGGATTCATCATCTGATGTTGGCAATGTAAGTCTTTCATACATTCTAACACTTGTGATTGTGGTGATGGTAGTGATGTGTGTGTAAGGGAAATCTTCAGTGACTGGGAACAACCCAATGCACTAGAGATGTTAGGGCTAGGGCAACACAGGGCAATAAGGAAAAAAAACAGAAGTATGTAAGGAGTGTTGCCAATATCAAAAGTACGCAACATACTAACAACAACCACAAAACAGACGTTTCGACTAAAAAGCCTTCATTAGGATCTGAGCCATTCTTTACATATTTCTGTTTTCTCCTTAGTGTTTTTTATAGAATGATGATTATGTTAGTGCTTGTCTTAGTGTTTGGTGCAGTGTTGGTAGTTGTGATTGTTGATAATAGTGGTGATAGTAATTGTAATAGTAGTGGCAGGTTGTGGTAGTAGTAATGGGAGAAGTATTTGTAATGATGATGGTAGTAGTTGTAGTAATTATTATGCAGGAATAGTAGCGTTTTTGGTAATTGCAGGAGATTTCTGGTGGTTTGTATTAGTTGTGATTGCAGTAGATTGCTGGCGGTTTGTATTAGTGGTGATTGTAGTAGATTGCTGGTGGTTTGTATTAGTTGTGATTGTAGTAGATTGCTGGCGGTTTGTATTAGTGGTGATTGTAGTAGATTGCTGGTGGTTTGTATTAGTGGTGATTATAGTAGATTGCTGGCGGTTTGTATTAGTGGTGATTGTAGTAGATTGCTTGTGGTTTGTATTAGTTGTGATTGTAGTAGATTGCTGGTGGTTTGTATTAGTGGTGATTGTAGTAGATTGCTGGCGGTTTGTATTAGTGGTGATTGTAGTAGATTGCTGGTGGTTTGTATTAGTTGTGATTGTAGTAGATTGCTGGTGGTTTGTATTAGTTGTGATTGTAGTAGATTGCTAGTGGTTTGTATTAGGGGTGATTGTAGTAGATTGATGGTGGTTTGGATTAGTGGTGATTGTAGTAGATTGCTGGTGGTTTGTATTAGTTGTGATTGTAGTAGATTGCTTGTGGTTTGTATTAGTTGTGATTGTAGTAGATTGATGGCAGTTTGTATTAGTGGTGATTGTAGTAGATTGCTTGTGGTTTGTATTAGTGGTGATTGTAGTAGATTGCTGGTGGTTTGTATTAGTGGTGATTGTAGTAGATTGCTGGTGGTTTGTATTAGTTGTGATTGTAGTAGATTGCTAGTGGTTTGTATTAGGGGTGATTGTAGTAGATTGCTGGTGGTTTGTATTAGTGGTGATTGTAGTAGATTGCTGGCGGTTTGTATTAGTGGTGATTGTAGTAGATTGCTGGTGGTTTGTATTAGTTGTGATTGTAGTAGATTGCTGGCGGTTTGTATTAGTGGTGATTGTAGTAGATTGCTGGTGGTTTGTATTAGTGGTGATTATAGTAGATTGCTGGCGGTTTGTATTAGTGGTGATTGTAGTAGATTGCTTGTGGTTTGTATTAGTTGTGATTGTAGTAGATTGCTGGTGGTTTGTATTAGTGGTGATTGTAGTAGATTGCTGGCGGTTTGTATTAGTGGTGATTGTAGTAGATTGCTGGTGGTTTGTATTAGTTGTGATTGTAGTAGATTGCTGGTGGTTTGTATTAGTTGTGATTGTAGTAGATTGCTAGTGGTTTGTATTAGGGGTGATTGTAGTAGATTGATGGCGGTTTGTATTAGTGGTGATTGTAGTAGATTGCTGGCGGTTTGTATTAGTGGTGATTGTAGTAGATTGCTTGTGGTTTGTATTAGTTGTGATTGTAGTAGATTGCTGGTGGTTTGTATTAGTTGTGATTGTAGTAGATTGCTAGTGGTTTGTATTAGTGGTGATTGTAGTAGATTGATGGCAGTTTGTATTAGTGGTGATTGTAGTAGATTGCTTGTGGTTTGTATTAGTGGTGATTGTAGTAGATTGCTGGTGGTTTGTATTAGTGGTGATTGTAGTAGATTGCTGGTGGTTTGTATTAGTTGTGATTGTAGTAGATTGCTGGTGGTTTGTATTAGTGGTGATTGTAGTAGATTGCTTGTGGTTTGTATTAGTGGTGATTGTAGTAGATTGCTTGTGGTTTGTATTAGTTGTGATTGTAGTAGATTGCTGGTGGTTTGTATTAGTTGTGATTGTAGTAGATTGCTAGTGGTTTGTATTAGGGGTGATTGTAGTAGATTGATGGCGGTTTGTATTAGTGGTGATTGTAGTAGATTGCTTGTGGTTTGTATTAGTGGTGATTGTAGTAGATTGCTTGTGGTTTGTATTAGTGGTGATTGTAGTAGATTGCTTGTGGTTTGTATTAGTGGTGATTGTAGTAGATTGCTTGTGGTTTGTATTAGTAATGTTGATGGTAGTATTGTGAAAATAATTGTTTTTATACTATATGTTGGTACTGTTTTTATTGTTAGGTACCTGTCACACACTTCTCTGCCCATTGCTTCCAGAGGTTGGAGAGGTCACTGCAGACTGGAGCCAAGAAGGGTGTTAGGAAACCAACACTAGAGGAGGTGGAACAGGCTAAGGTATTGTGTAAGGAGGTGGATGAGAGATGGGTTATGTGAGGAGATGGCTGATAGATGGGTTATGTGAGGAGATGGCTGATAGATGGGTTATGTGAGGAGATGTTGATAGATGGGTTATGTGAGAAGATGGCTGATAGATGGGTTATGTGAGATGTTAATAGATGGGTTATGTTTGTTTGTTTGTTTGTTTTGCATCGCTCCTTTGTAACCATCACGGATATCCGTGCGATTTCCGCCGGGAGCGTGATTACGTTGTGCCACCGTTATGCGCCTTGTAGGCCTAGCACATCCGATTTCGGCATGCCCTGACAATTCGGGTGGGCTACCCTTAGCCTGTGACAGCCTCAATATCTGTCTCCAGGCACGCGTAGTGGCGACTCTTCGCCCAGATGATTTTTGCTCTCGTCTGACTCGCACGAGGTGTTCCACTGTCTATGAACTTGCCTCGTGTAATTGGGTGTGCTGTGCCTGTGCCCATTGGGTACTGAACCGTTTATCATCCGTGAGCCTGGTTCCTTAAGGGGAAGAACTCAACAGAGGAGTTGGGCCCTGGCTCTTTCGCCCTCTTAGCCAAGGTGTCATTAACCGACATCGTGTACCCCTTGTCCAAGTTCGAGTCTCACACCACGCGTTTGAGAGCAAGGCGTTCTCGAGCTGAGCGTCCTTGTCCCAATAGCGCCTGAGCCCATCAGGTACTGAACCCTTTCTCTCTTCAAGTGTATTTCGGTGTAGGAAAACCTGACAGTAGAATTGGGCCAGGGCTAAATCGTTGTCCCTTGTGTGCCTGAGCCCATCGGGTACGGAACCCTTTCTCTCTGCAAGTGTACTTCCGGTAAAGGAAACCTTGACAGTAGAGTTGGGCCAGGACTACCATCGTTGTCCCTTTCTTGTCTAAGCCCATCGGGTACAGAACCCTTTCTCTTCGCGAGCATATTTCCGGTTTAGGAAGGCTCGACATTAGAGTTGGATTAGGTCTTATTGATAGATGGGTTATGTGAGGAGATGGCTGATAGATGGGTTATGTGAGGAGATGGCTGATAGATGGGTTATGTGAGGAGATGGCTGATAGATGGGTTATGTGAGGAGATGGCTGATAGATGGGTTATGTGAGGAGATGTTGATAGATGGGTTATGTGAGAAGATGGCTGATAGATGGGTTATATGAGGAGATGTTGATAGATGGGTTATGTGAGGAGATGGCTGATAGATGGGTTATGTGAGGAGATGACTGATAGATGGGTTATGTGAGAAGATGGCTGATAGATGGGTTATGTGAGGAGATGTTGATAGATGGGTTATGTGAGGAGATGTTGATAGATGGGTTATGTGAGGAGATGGCTGATAGATGGGTTATGTGAGGAGATGTTGATAGATGGGTTATGTGAGGAGATGGCTGATAGATGGGTTATGTGAGATGTTAATAGATGGGTTATGTGAGGAGATGTTGATAGATGGGTTATGTGAGGAGATGGCTGATAGATGGGTTATGTGAGATGTTAATAGATGGGTTATGTGAGGAGATGTTGATAGATGGGTTATGTGAGAAGTTGTTGATAGATGGGTTATGTGAGAAGATGGCTGATAGATGGGTTATGTGAGGAGATGGCTGATAGATGGGTTATGTGAGATGTTAATAGATGGGTTATGTGAGGAGATGTTGATAGATGGGTTATGTGAGGAGATGTTGATAGATGGGTTATGTGAGATGTTAATAGATGGGTTATGTGAGGAGATGTTGATAGATGGGTTATGTGAGAAGTTGTTGATAGATGGGTTATGTGAGGAGATGGCTGATAGATGGGTTATGTGAGAAGATGGCTGATAGATGGGTTATGTGAGAAGATGGCTGATAGATGGGTTATGTGAGAAGTTGTTGATAGATGGGTTATGTGAGAAGATGGCTGATAGATGGGTTATGTGAGGAGATGGCTGATAGATGGGTTATGTGAGAAGATGGCTGATAGATGGGTTATGTGAGAAGTTGTTGATAGATGGGTTATGTGATGAGATGTTGATAGATGGGTTATGTGAGAAGATGGCTGATAGATGGGTTATGTGAGAAGATGGCTGATAGATGGATTATGTGAGAAGATGGCTGATAGATGGGTTATGTGAGAAGATGGCTGATAGATGGGTTATGTGAGAAGATGGCTGATAGATGGGTTATGTGAGAAGATGGCTGATAGATGGGTTATGTGAGAAGATGGCTGATAGAAAGGTTATGTGAGAAGATGGCTGATAAATGGGTTATGTGAGATGTTGATAGATGGGTTATGTGAGATGTTGATAGATGGGTTATGTAAGGAGGTGGATGAGAGATGGGTTATGTGAGAAGATGGCTGATAGATGGGTTATGTGAGGAGATGTTGATAGATGGGTTATGTGAGGGATGGCTGATAGATGGGTTATGTGAGGAGATGGCTGATAGATGGGTTATGTGAGAAGATGGCTGATAGATGGGTTATGTGAGAAGATGGCTGATAGTGAGTAGGATTGTGTGAGGAAATGGTTGTCAGAGCCATCTCCCTATATACATGATCTGCATATATAGACTTAAACGATAGCTTGTATTCTCCCTTGTGTTCACACTATTACCTGTGTTCTCCCTTGTGTTCACACTATTACCTGTGTTCTCCCTTGCATACACACTATTACCTGTGTTCTCCCTTGTGTTGACACTATTACCTGTGTTCTCCCTTGTGTTCACACTATTACCTGTGTTCTCCCTTGCATACACACTATTACCTGTGTTCTCCCTTGTGTTCACACTATGACTTGTGCTCTCCCTTGCCCACAGAAAGCTATATTCTGCCCTTCCATGTTTGGAAGTATGTTGGAAGATGTAATGTTGCTACAGAAGGACAGGCATCCAGAGCGACAGTTGCCATGGATACAGATTGTACTGTCGGAGGAAGTCCTCAGGCTTAATGGTACTCAGACTGAGGGAATATTTAGGTAAGTGTTCTACTCTTTCATCAGTTTCGTCAGATTGAGTAGTCTGTCATCAATTTTGTCAGATAGTATAGACTGTCATCAATTTTGTCAGTATAGACTCTTTATTTTTGTCAAGCGGTAAAGTCTGTCGTCAATTTTGCTAGATTTTCTAGTCTGTCATTAGTTTTGTCAGATGTTATAATCTTTCAGATGTTACAGTAAAAAAAATAATGCGTGCAATAGTTGATATCCCAGGAATATCGGTGGGAGGGCATAACATAAATAGTTTAAGATATACGGATGACACAGTTCTGATTGCTGAAAGTGAAGAACTTCAAGAATTAATTAATGTAGTAGTGACAAACAGTAAAGAGAAAGGGCTCTCCATAAACATCAAGAAAACAGAATTAATTGTTTTTTCAAAGAAACAAAACACCATAGCTTGCAAGATCAAAGTGAATGATATAGTATTAAAACAGGTCCACCAATTCAAATATTTAGGTACAACGATTACAGCAGATGGAAGAAGTTCAACAGAAATAAGATGGAGAATAGGACAGGCATAAACAACATTCAGAAAAATGAAAAATATATTGTGTAATATGACCTTGTCATTAGAGGTGAGAAAGAGAGTCCTGCAGTGCTATATAACCCCTATACTAACATATGGGTGCGAGTCTTGGACAATAAACAAACTGGAAAGTGGGAAATTAGAGGCAACAGAGAATGTGGTTCTACAGAAGAATGCTGAGAATACCATGGACTGCCAGAAAAACTAATGTGGAGGTGTTGAAAGAGTCAAATGTGAGACGAAGCTTAGTCAATAATATAAGAAAAAAAAAGTCCATATTTTTTGGCCACGTTATGAGACAAGGAGGTTCGGAGAACATAGTCACAATAGGCAAGATTGAGGGCAACAGAGACAGAGGGCAACGACGTGAGAAAATATTAGACAGTTTAACAACCTGGCATGGCAGGGAAACAACAACGATCTTGATACATAATACTGGAGAAAGTTGTGGAGAGCTATGATCGCCTACGCCAGCCGGCATGACATCTGATGATGATAATGATATAGTCTTTCATCAGTTTTGTCAGATGTTCAAATCTTTCATCAGTTTTGTCAGATGTTCAAATCTTTCATCAGTTTTGTCAGATGTTCAAATCTTTCATCAGTTTTGTCAGATGTTCAAATCTTTCATCAGTTTTGTCAGATGTTCAAATCTTTCATCAGTTTTGTCAGATGTTCAAATCTTTCATCAGTTTTGTCAGATGTTCAAATCTTTCATCAGTTTTGTCAGATGTTCAAATCTTTCATCAGTTTTGTCAGATGTTCAAATCTTTCATCAGTTTTGTCAGATGTTCAAATCTTTCATCAATTTTGTCAGATATTCAAATCTTTCATCAATTTTGTCAGATATTCAAATCTTTCATCAGTTTTGTCAGATGTTCAAATCTTTCATCAATTTTGTCAGATGTTCAAATCTTTCATCAGTTTTGTCAGATGTTCAAATCTTTCATCAATTTTGTCAGATGTTCAAATCTTTCATCAGTTTTGTCAGATGTTCAAATCTTTCATCAGTTTTGTCAGATGTTCAAATCTTTCATCAATTTTGTCAGATGTTCAAATCTTTCATCAATTTTGTCAGATATTCAAATCTTTCATCAATTTTGTCAGATATTCAAATCTTTCATCAATTTTGTCAGATGTTCAAATCTTTCATCAATTTTGTCAGATGTTCTAATCTGTCATTCATTTTATCAGATGTTCTAGACCATCTCTAATATGCTATAAAATAATCTTGATCATTTCTCACAATCCAACTGTTTTGACTGAACATTTCTCTAATGTGCTAATACTACCTTCAATCTGGAAATGTTTTGGATCCAAGACACAGCACTCAGAGATTGTACAGAATTCTTCTTTTTTCATTTACCTGGAATATGCTTATATCGGAAGTTTTGTCTCTTCTATAAACTTGACCGTTTGCAACTCATACAGAGGTCCACAGAACTTCTCTTCTACAGCCGTTTCTCTGGGCTAGTGCACTTGTTCCTGGACTTCACACTCTAGTCACTCCTGAAGAATATGTTTGTTATCTGAAGTACTTGTACACATGCTGTGTTGCCAATATTGAATTTTCTATACATGTGGCTGCGGAGTCAGTTGTGTTCTGTTCCGAGGTGCAGAATGACAACTGGGGCGTAGAATAACAACCGGGGCTTGGTCTGTTCATAATGTGGCAGCTATCCTTTATTCGAGTTTGCCCTGCAACTGCATTACTCTTATTATCTGTTTCTTCTGATGGCATGCAATTGGCACATCTGGCTGATCACCACCAACTCTTCCCACCCTCCCCCAACCCAGTCAGACGATCTGCCCTCTTGCCTCCAGGCGCTTCACAATGTAATGGCATCCCCATTGAGACCAGATCCTTGCTGCTGATATGAGGCTTAGATCAGCCAACCGAGGCTGAAACTAAGACTGGCTGGGTCTCCCTAAAATCGAGCAAAACTAAAATCTGCTCTAGCAAGTTGCCGAAGATGGAGGGAACCAGCCAAGAGGTGCACCCCAGCAATCAGAATGCCACGTACCAACCCACGCAATAGGAATATGTTTATTTTACAGAATAATTTACTCACAAGCAATATTTCCTCAAACTTATGTTGGTGAGTGGCAGTGCACATAATTGGAAGATTTCTCTCATTACATGTATCATCCGAGCACATAAAGAACGAGTGAATGACATGTTTTTAGGTAGTACAATCCTTCACAGAAATATTTACTGCTCGGTCATCTTTAGATTTGCTCACATGAGAAGAAAATTAGAGGGAACATTGCTCAGAAGAGAAGTCCATACTTGAGTTTCAGGAACTATAAAATTTAAAACAATTGGCATTATAGAAAGATTGAAACAATGTCAGAAAGCCAATGCTATGACTTACCAACTGTAGCCAATAATAAAACACCCATAAATCTGCATGGCTACAAAACAACAATGGATAAACAGTATTTTTATACCAACTTTGTGTTACTAATGTTACTAGTGAAAAAATTTGCAGCATGTGATATATCCCATTTCACATGAGGAAAGCTATAAATGTCACCAGAAGTGACCGACAGAGAAATGGAGATATCATAAAAGAAATAAAGACTATCTCAAGACAAGACTGCAGACCCATACCAGCTGGTTTGACCACCTCATGAGAACGGAAGAATGCATACAGCCCTTCATGTATACAACAGCATAATATTGGGCTTTGGGCTATAAGGTTCAAGGAAGACCATTTAAAAAAAAAGATTGGTGGAGAAAAAGAAACTTTAAAGAGATATGGGTTGACCATGGCCATAGATAGACTGCTCTACATTTCTGCCACGAAGCTTAACCCCTTTCCTGCAGAGGCATCCTTAAGGATACAGTGATAAGCTGCATCTTTTTTGCAGACATCTCCTTAAGGAGCAATGTGATATATATTCATATAATTTATCTCTGAAAGCACTTCAGTGTTCGAATACTCTGATTGGCTAGTTCAAGCTGTCTAAAGGTCAACTAACAATTGAAATTCCGTATTTGCACACATTTGGAAGCATAATTACTACTTTCCATGTGTTAACATAGGTGACCTTTCTTTGTGTAGTATATTTCTTGACTGTAGTATGGTGACAACGGACACTGAATGAATTTGATAATTATAAACATTTGGAAGAAAGTTTCTTGGATAATTCTAACATTAATTATCTGATTCAGGAAGTGATTTAGAAAGTGTTAGTTTTCATTGTGATACGAGTACGAATTTGGTAATTCAGATAATAGGCTCTATAGGCCTAGGCTATGCAGCGTACGTTTCAAATTCGTGAGACGGTAAGGTAAACATTAACTGTCAATAATGGTATAATGATTCGAAACATTGATCATGCAAACATTTTCAGAATCGTTGAATGTGTATCACATGATACTAATATATCACATATTTGTGATGCAACAAATAAATAATCTAACAAGCATATTACTGATAGGAAAAACTTTGCGTCTGGAATAAAATGGGTTATTATGATGAGGTATATTTGTTTGAAATAATGTTTCATTTTGCGAGACAAATGTACATAAAGGTTTACATCGCCACTATAATATAAAGAAACATTATGCATGTAAATTCATAAATTATAGCATACAGTAATAATAGACCTACACTCAAATTCTTTAATGTGAGAATGTAGTGGGAAAAATGGTTTGAGGATAAAATTTACAGCCCTTGAAATTTCCCCGCTCTATAGTTATGATTTGAGTTTTTTACTCAGCGCAGCTGAGGGGTTAACAGCAGCAGTGGAAATGACCATAATCATATCAGATAGATAGATTTAGATTAGACAGACAGACAGGGCAGAACAGGACAGAAAGAATGATAGATAGTTGTGAGACAGATTTTAAAGCTACTTGTTCCATGATTAATGTTTCAAAAAAGATTAAGGAAATGTATGCCTTCCTGTTAGCATAAACCTTGATATGACATTTGGTGCCATCTCATCGCAACCTGCGCCACATGATGATGCTGATCATATTTCTCCTTTGCATGAAAAGATGAGATTGACATAAAAACGGTATGCATGTGGTTGCGTCTGTGGGTCTCACCAATGACCCACTAGACAAACCACCCATGAAACATAAAACCTTAGTGGATGACATGCCGTTATATTAAGGTTATCTTCTTAGAGAAGCTTCATGGCACGTCATCTATACAATTATGCTTTTACTTTGTTGTTGAAATGTGTTTCATGTTTACCTGAATATATATGTATGCACCCTCTGTGGTTGGGAGGGAGCCAGAGATGTACTGTGCAGCACTCGAGAGGAGGAAACTGACATCACTGTTTTTTCTATGGCTGAGGCCCATCATAGAGGCACAGCGACTCAGGACGTGACAATCCTTTTGACTTGAACATTTGGTTGCATGCCTGGAGCAATAGAGAAGTTCGGCATAACCAGTAGTCAGTTGGTGGCGGGGAATGAGCACAGTGAACCCTATCTTGGCTACAGTGGCTGGGAGCAGTTCATAGGTTGAAACCTACCTTCCTGGAGGTGTGATAGTTATTCTTATGCTCTGTCCAGGGGTGGGCCGAAAATCCACAGACTTCCCAGCAATATAATGCCATTTATAAATGGCATTACGTCAAAGGGCATGATCCCATGGACTGCTAGATCAATAACCAACATATAAATGGTTCATTAGGCATGGTGTTTGGGAGTTCACCGTGCACAAGGTTATCTTATCAGACACCAACCTCTGACACTTTGTCCACCACCTTCTCCTGGTACGACGATACAAAATATTCATCACAGGACACAACCAATGATGAGTCTATTGATGCTAGCTGAGATTTAAATCTGTGGTATGTCTGTGTGTTGCTGGGGCTAGAAATAAGAGCAAAGAATAGCAACACTGTTTACCTTCCATGTATGTTGTAATAGGCAACTAAGGAGGTTATGGGGTGGAGTTGACTGTACCATACCATATAGGGTCAAAGTGACCCAGAAGCCATGCTGATGTTGGATGTGTCAGGGCTAAAGGCACAGATATCGCAATAAAACAAACTATAAATCACTTTTTGGAAGATGCTGGTCTGGCATGTGGACGACATGGCTGACCAACAGTGTTGAGATCTGATCAATAAGGCATGGATGCTAACCATCTTAGACTTTGTAAAGATAGCATCGTCAGGGATATGATCCTGCCATCTCATACCACGAAGCTTTCTCAGACACTGAAGGTGAAAAGAATTCAGCATCCATGTGAGCTTAGTATCAACAGTCCAGGATGCATCTGTATATAGTAATGAAGGTAGAATGCATGCTAGACCTTCAATTTGGTTTCCGATCTTTGACAACACTGGGTCCAGACATTTGTACCAAAACCCCTCCTAATTATGGACTGGCACGAGTAATGCACAAAACAACATCACATCCATTGTATATATTCATTAGCACGGAGACACTTATGAAGATCTTACCTGACATTATGCATTTCCAGAATCTTCTTTAAGATATTCATAATAGAACAAATATAAATAACCAAAATATCATAGGTTAACCGACAAAAATGGATTGTGCTGCAGGAACCAAACGAATAAGCAAGAAATACAACATGAAGTAAAATGGTTACAAAAGAATATCATTAGTACAAAAAATAATAGCTAACAATAAAACATAGAACATGGACAATTTTCTACATTACGGTCTTAATAGGATCTTTTTAAAGAAATAAAATAAAATACACCAATCTGTAAATATATTAACCGCTAAAATGACTTCTCTCTTACCGAAGAAACAAGGTCAAGTGAAAATATGCAACGCGTGTCTAATAAATAACACTTTAAGTGCATTCAATACATGATCATGAATTTGCAAGATGGCATAATGATCAACAAAGAGAAGAGGTGAGAAGTTAATGAAGTGATATAATATTCAACCTATACTAAGTGAAAATGAGGAACAACAACAAGTGGGCGACGAAAACGATGTAAGGTAGCGGCTAGAAAACAGATATAAATAACCAAAATATCAGAGGTTAACTCCCAAACACCACACCTAATGGACATAATAGAACACATAAGTTTGACATCTTCCAGCACAAATGCTTTTCACATGTACTTTTTAACTAATAACTTGCGCTATCGTTCTCTGTTACGAGTTCAGTTCATTACGTTTCACCACGTATATTCAGGTACCCAAACATTCAACAGGATAAAAATATGAAAACACAAAATGACTGGTTCGTGTAACATTTCCACAGAGTGCCAGGTGATATTGATGAGGTCAACAACCTGAAACTACGATGTGACCAGTGGATTCTGCCCTCCGACTGCCCAGACCCTCACATCCCAGCGTCACTGCTGAAGCTGTGGTACAGGGAGCTGTACGAGCCTCTTATACCAGCACAGTTTTATGAAGCTTGTATAGAAAATTATGCCAACGCGGATGCAGCCATATCTATTATCAATCAATTACCAGACATCAACCGCTTGGTGTTGTGTTACCTGATACGCTTCTTACAGGTGAGTACGCTGACCACAGACTATTTGTACAGGTTAGTAAGCTAACAACAGGTATCTGTACAGGTGAGTAGGCTGACCACAGACTATTTGCACAGGTGAGTAGACTAACAACAGATATCTGTACAGGTGAGTAGGCTGACCACAAACTTCTTCTGCATTCAGGAATCTTATGGTCTCGCTAGATCTTCAGGCCAGTCTCTAGTATGAAGCTTCCAGTATTTTGGACAGTCTTGGAGTATGTGTTCCGGGGTTTGTATGCCTGTTCAGCATGGACATTCATTTATGTATGCCACCCTGATCCGGTACAGGTGACTTTATAACCTGCAGTGGCCAGTTCTAAGTTGAAAGATGATGGTCTTTTGTTGCCTATCAGGTTGGTGTATGTGGTCTGGTTTTGAGTCAATATTCACATATTTTTTCCACTGTGATGTATAATTTTTGCGGATTAGTGTTTTGGCCTCACTGTATGGCAGAGGATACATTTAAAACTATCATGGTTCGGACATGTATGCAGGCACGATTACTTGTCAAAAACAATACTGCAGGGAACTGTCGAGGGTGGAAGACGCAGAGGAGGGCAAATAAAGGCATGGACAGACAACATGAAGGAATGGACAGGGCAAGATATTTCCACACTCATCCGCATCTCTGAGGATATAATTCGCTGGAGGACTCTGTGTGCTGAGGCATCCAATGTGGTACTCCTACTACCCTGACGGGTTACGGGTTTATTGATTGATGGCAGAGGATAGCTGAATTGTTCCATTTTACTTCTTGCTTTTGCCAGGGCATCAGCTAGCTCACTTCCAGTGATACCACAATGTGCGGGTAGCCATTTCAGAGTGATGTTTGAGCTTTTTTTTGTGTTTGCCAGTTCTAGTCTAATTTCGGGTATTTTTTTCTCATTTTTGTTGCTTTTTAATGTTTGCATTAAGGATCTGCAGTCTGTGAATATTACTATATTAGATGGTGTTGGATAATCTGTGGAAACGAGAGCTCTCAGTGCCTGCAGGAGTGCCTCAGCTTCTGCTCTGAAGTTTGAGCATGTCTTTCCTGTTGGGAATAATTACTGAGGCTCTTTCCGTTAATATATCTTATAAAGATGCTTCCTCCTCCATTTTTTAATAGCTCTCTCTGCCGATACATCTGTGTACACGTGTCCATATTTTAGGATCATATTTGTGTGCAATCATTTCCTATGCCAGAGACTAGCTGAAGTGGTGTCAGGTGACCACAGACTATTTGTACAGGTGAGTGGGCTGACCACAAACTTTGTATAGGTGAGTAGGTCAACAACAGTCTATTTGTACAGGTGAGTAGGCTAACAACAGTCTATTTGTACAGGTGAGTAGAAAGAGAACAGACTATCAGTATAAATATGACAGTCTTGGATATATCTCTTGGACATCTCAACCATGTATGTATCCTTTCCCCAGCTGAAGACGGATGTGTCTGGCCTGACCATTGGCGCAAATAAAACGTCGATATAACGTTTTTCAATTCTCTGGACTATATCCTGCTGGAAGTCTAGTAGGACAATGGTCCTGCTATAAGGGAGATCCAGCGGGAGTTTGAGAATGAATGCCGAAGAAGAAGAAGTATCCTTTCCAGAATCAAGAATGCAAGAATTGGGAGTGAGGATGGGCATGGCCCGAAGAGAACCCCTGACAAAGATTTCAAAAAGAGCAGTGAACCAACATAGAACCGGAACCATCAGCCGTTATACCCTGAGAGATTTACTGAAGCGGAGATCGGAGCACCTATGGACGTGTGCGAAGATGATAATCAACTTACCTAATACCTAACCTCTGCCCTATGTGCCACCTGCGGCATGAAAGGAACAAACTAACTAACCTATACTAACAATTACATTTTTAAAAAAACAGTGTAAAAATAAATAACAATAAACACAATAACAAGGATATTTTTCACGTTGTGATCCAAACGGGAACTTTTTCAAGAAACAAAAACACAAACTTATTAAATTATTTGTATGAGCTAAGATATTTTACCAAGATATCTCAGTACGTGGAAAGGAAGTTTATACAAATCTTTGAGTCAAGTACTTTTCATATCAAATCTGTGAGTCAAGTACGTGTCATGTTAATCTATCAGTCAAGTACCTGTCATGCCAAATCTATGAGTCAAATATCTGCAATGTCAAATCTATGAATCAAATACCTGCTATGTTAAATCTGTGAATCAAATACCTGTCGTTAAATTTGTGAGTCAAGTACCTGCCATGTGAAATCTGTGAGTCAAGTACCTGCCATGTCATATCTATAAGTACCTGCTAGGTTAAATCTACTAGTCAAGTACCTGTCATATTAAATCTGTTAGTCAAGTGCATGTAATGGCTAATGTATGAGTCAAAACTACTATTGACATCTCTGTTTTTGTGCAGGTGTTTGCTGCCCCAGAAAATGCTGCAATCACCAAGATGGATGTCAATAACTTGGCCATGGTGATGGCACCAAACTGCCTGCGATGTGAGAGCGACGACCCTAGGGTCATATTTGAGAACACCCGGAAAGAGATGGGCTTCATCCGTACATTGATACAGTCTCTGGACACAAGTTTCATGGAAGGCATTGTATGAGCCAGTTGTACGATCCATCTGCATCCCTGCGACATTGGTTTTGTTGATCCATTGATGGATTGGGCTGTAGTCAATCTTTCCTGTCAAGTCACCTCAATCATTGATGTTACAGAATACGTGTCTGTCTGTGTTGATCTTGTGACTGAGAAAAACATATGCAAGTAGGAGCGGAGGAAACAAACAATTTACAGGTGCTGCAGCTTTGCAGTACTTGTTATATCGACCAAACATGTTGTTTCATGGATTTTTAGAAAGTGGGATGCATGGTAACATGATGGTTGATAAAGATGGTGTCTCTTCAAGAAAGAGGCCATGAGGGGCTGCTGTATGTACACTATAGGTGTTCTTAAAATCGCCATCAGTAGCCTTGGTACTTACATGTTCAGCGTTTTAACCCTTTCACTGCCACTAAAAACACAAAACGTCAAGGCACAAGATCTCTTTGGCTGCCACTATTATTGTTTGTATGTGACTGTTTCATGGAGAGTTTTCTAGACAAGTATTTCCCTACATAGTATTTCCTTATATAATATTTTCTGATATAGTATTTCCTTATAAAATATTTTCTGATATAATATTTTCTTATATAGTATTTGCTTATATGGTATTTCCTGTTTATTAAAAAAAAGCCACAAAAAATGGCTGCCCCAGTTCATGATATTAATTTAGCACTAATAGTTGATAAGTCATGGACGAGAGGTTTGAGCGTTGGTCATACTAGTGAGGTCTAAAGTTCGATCCGCAGTAAGGACTGGGTTTTTTCTATCGGAGGGTAAATTTAAAAATTCACCTAGTACATGACGTGACGACAGCAAGAAATTGCGGCATTTATCACACAGCTACAAAATCCCTCCCTGCAACTCCTTAACGGGAAAAATTCAGTATTTGACAGTTGATGAGTTTATTGCATTTTTTAAATGAATATTGCTAAATGGATGATAAATGCCAAAGTTAAGATGTGTCTGGCTATTGTCACAAATAGAACTGCGACATAGCACATTTCCGTTCTCTGGATTACATCCTGCTAGAAATCTAGTAGGAACATCAAGCTACAAGAGAGATTTCATGGGAGTTTGAGAACGAAGGGGGAAAAAAAAGGGGGGGGGGGAATGGATAATACCAAGGTACAAAATCGTTTTGAATTGGACTTTGTAATAGTCAATAATGATCAAATGGACTCAGAATCAGATCTAGAATTGGACTATGATTCAAGTAATGGTAATTATCAGATTATAGGAGATATTATTCAGTGCTTAGAAGCGAGTCATCAACCACAACTTCAGAAATGAAGTATGGTTTTACAACTTCAAACAGAAAATAAATGAAGAATTGTTTTTGAGAACATCTTGAGAAAAGAAAAAAAATTGTCTAAGGCTTAGCCATGTGTCATCTAAACATTGCTTAGCCATGTGTGAACATCTAAAAATTGCTTAGCCATGTGTGAACATCTAAACATTGCTTAGCCATGTGTGAACATCTAAAAATTGCTTAGCCATTTGTGAACATCTAAAACTTGCTTACCCATTTGTGAACATCTAAAACTTGCTTACCCATGTGTGAACATCTAAAACTTGCTTACCCATGTGTGAACATCTAAAACTTGCTTACCCATGTGTGAACATCTAAAAGTTTCACAATAAAAACTTTTGTTGTCTATTTTTAATGGTTTCTCTTAAAGTTATCGCTATAAAACTCTTCATGAACCAAAAAAAGTAACTTGTCAAGACTTGAATAAAAAATGTATATCAGTGAAAAGTGTTAACTAGGAAACACGCGGAACAGATCATAATCTCCGACTGTTGAATGTAGCACAAAATGTGATTAATGGATCAATGTTCCATATGATCTGTATTATAATCATTGTATTCATCAAGTACCATTTGATCTATGTCATTGTTATGATTTCACATCCCAGTTAGGACATCTACCCTGTCCTATATTATCATGTGGGACATGAGAGTTTGGAACATGATTGCAGGTTATGTCTACGTGACATACATTTTGTATTACTCCAGTAATGATATGAATTGGTTATGTCTACGTGATATACATTTTGTATTAATCCAGTAATGATATGAATTGGTTATGTCTACGTGATATACATTTTGTATTACTCCAGTAATGATATGAATTGGTTATGTCTACGTGATATACATTTTGTATTACTCCAGTAATGATATGAATTGGTTATGTATACGTGACATACATTTTGTATTACTCCAGTAATGATATGAATTGGTTATGTCTACGTGACATACATTTTGTATTACTCCAGTAATGATATGAATTGGTTATGTCTACGTGACATACATTTTGTATTACTCCAGTAATGATATGAATTGGTTATGTCTACGTGACATACATTTTGTATTACTCCATTAATGATATGAATTGGTTATGTCTACGTGACATACATTTCGTATTAATGCAGTAATTGTATATCGAAGTGGTTATGTCTACTTATATGCAAGAAGTTCAACGTGTAAAGTAATTTTATCACAACACATGCCCTCGTTATTCACACCTGTGAAATAATGTCTTCATGACACCTGCTCTGTTCAGCCACACCTGTGAAATAATGTCTTCATGACCCTCTTTTCAATTATACTTGTGAAATATCTTCATGATACCTGTTCTCATCAGCCACACCTTTGAAGTGACACCTGAAAAGTGAAGAAAGCTTCCAACTAGGTATCAGAGAATGACTACTATTTTGTAAATTGATGACTGAATAAATGGTACCTATAGTTTCATCAGATCATGATGATAGTGTTTGGACATAGGCATGTAAATATGATTGGTTATTTTAACTATTGTATCAAATTTTAACTTTAATCGTGATGATGATGTCGGTGGTGACGATGGCCTGGGTTGTGGTGATGTTGGCGGTGAGGAGTCAGCGGTTTTGATTTGGCGGTGAGGATATTGGTGGCGATGTGTATACAAACATTTGGATGTAAGTTATAAATGTATGATTAATTTATTACTTGTGTAGTTTTCATCTTATCATTAAACATCCTCATTTGTTCATCTTATTTTTTGGTGTCACACTTGTTATCAGAAAGAATTGTACAACTGAAACGTGTGATACCACTTGAAATCTCATGTCATATAAACACATCAAATGATACGTCTCATGTCATATAAACACATCAAATGATATGTCCCATGTCATATATACACATCAAATGACACATCTCATGTCATATAAACACATCAGAAACATCTCATCTCACATGAAAATGTCATCTAACACATCTCACATTGCACAAACACATCAAATGATGTATCTGCTGTCACATAAATATGTCACATCACTTGACATTTGTGTGTTTACATTCATTCTCAGAAGGATTTTTCTTGATCAAAGCATGAATACATTTTACTACAGTTTCACGTGCCCATATATTTGGCCTCGCAAATATGTTTTTTAGATGTGACTTTTGTTTGGTTGAGTTTCCCTAGCCTGTGACAGCCTTCCTTGTCACCAAGATCAGACAGTGTAAACATTATCTGACTGTGAAATTGGGTAGACGGCAATACCCCTTCTAATTTTCTTCGAACTTGAACAAATCTTAAGATGCCCAGGAAGTGAATATTTTCATGTTGTTTTGTACTACCTAAAAAAAGGTCATTAGCATGTTCTTTATGTGCACTGTGGTACATTTCGTGAGTGGTACCTTCAAGTTACGTTCGCGGCTGCTCACCCTTGCACATTAGAAGGAATATTGGTAGCAAGAATTCTTGCAGAAGTTGGTCTTCTCCTCCATGGGATACTGGAAGATGACATAAAAACTGCGGAGACAACTTTAGTCCTGTTTTCAAATTTCGTTTTCAAAAGAATACTGCAGCTCTGAATCAGTGCTGCCATCTAGTGCTGCACTGCCTTTTTTTGTAGAGATTGCACTCAATAATTCTTACTTAACCTGATCAAAAGATGTGAATAATGATTGTATAATTGTGGACTCAAATGCACAATGAGGATTGACTGCATTGTATTTGGGGTATCCAATATGTACTCCATCCCTCTCAATGAAGCAGCATTTAACATGCCAAGAGTACCACTCATAGCACGTAACTCCGTAAGTTCTAGCTATAATACTCAGGAATCTAAAAATCCACCTTATTAACAAGATTACGCAAATGGGATTCAAACACGTGACCTCTTGGGCACAAAGTGAATGGTTTAACCACCACACCAGGGAGATCCTTTCTTTATATTGTGGACTATGTGACCACATTCCTTGTCAATTTGTAAAGAAATCACGATTAAAGAGAGAGAGAGACAAGGGGGACAATAACAGTTGTGATGTCATCACTTCTTCTTCTTCAGCGTTCACTCTTAAGTAACCACAACGAAATTATCATGTGATTTCCGCTGGGGAGCATGAAGTACGTTGTGCTGCAAGTTCCACAGTAGAACTGTGATTATTTGCACCCCGGTTGGCCACTTTGTGACCTGGACGTCCGAGGTCCAGCACATCCGTTTTCATCATTCCTTTATTTCGGGTTTGGTCCCTAATGTCATCACTGAGCAGTACACAAATTATGTTGTTTATCCATCGTAGTCGATGATGACCATTCAGCTCAACTTGGATGATGATGTCTGCGGCGTGCCCGGCTGTGACTAATGTGCCTAGAATTATCTTCCACACTCTGGGCATGTGCGGGTGGAGTCTGTGGGACATAGAGCAGCTCTTGTCTTTATTCTAGTGCATTTTTGTTGTGAAACTTGATGTGTGAGGTTCTCTGAAGCTGCTGATGGCTCTTGATTCTGTGATACCAGTCAGATCTATCTTGTGCAAGATTCTCTCATGAATATGTCTATTTTTAAGTGAGACAGTGATGTCTTGAGATTGGTTGGTTGGTTGCTGATCCAGCGGTCCATGGGCTCATGCCCTTTGACCCAATGCCATTAAATGGCATTATATTGCTGGGAAGTCTGTGGATTTTCATCCCACCCCGGGACAGAGCCAGAGAATAACTATCACACCTCCAGGATGGTAGGTTTCAACCTATGCACTGCGCCTAGCCACTGTAGCCAAGATAGGGTTCACTGTGCTCATTCCCCGCCACCAATTGACTACTGGTTATGCCGAACTTCTCTATTGCTCTAGGCATGCAACCAAATGTTCAAGTCAGAAGGATTGTCACGTCCTGAGTCACTGTGCCTCTATGACGGGCCTCAGCCATAGGAAAAACAGTGATGTCAGTTTCCTCCTCTCCAGTGCTGCACAGTACATCTCTGGCTCCTTCCCAACCACAGAGGGTGCATATATATATTAAAGTAAACATGAAACACATTTCAACAACAAAATAACAGCACAAGGAGCATAATTGTATAGATGACATGCCATGAAGCTTCTCTAAGAAGATAACCTTAATATAACGGCATGTCATCTACTAAGGTTTTCTGTTGCATGGGTGGTTTGTCTAGTGGGCCATTGGTGAGACCCACAGACTCAACCGCATGCGTGTGATGTCTTAAGAGGATCATTAAAATCTCCCCCCATCCCCTCCCAAAAAGTCAAACTTTTGGAGATCATTCTCTAAAAGTCATCAATGTGAAGAGAACAGATTTATTTGTATGAAGTTTTTCTCTGGTCAGTTTTGGTCTAATGACGGTCAGACACAACTACATTGCATATATACAGTAACTAAATACTATTTATGAGATATTATGTGTAACTTCTAACGAATTATGTGTAACTTCTAACGAATTATGTGTAACTTCTAACGAATTATGTGTAACTTCTAATGAAGTAACATTTGTCATCAAATTCAGCCAAATATTTGCCGTCTTCGAGACTCAATCACTTCTTGTCAACTCATCATCTATCTGTGACTTGTCCTTTACAGAATTCTGTCCTTGTTGCCACTCTGTAAGCCTCTCTGTTCCGTGCAAGCTTTCCAGCCTCTTCCGGTGTCATCTACAGAAGGTCTTCAAAATCCTGTGTCCATGGTAGTCTTAGTCTACCCCTTGTTCTCCTGAAACATTTCTCTCCATGATTAATCTTTCTAAACAATTGTTTTTATATGTCTAAAATATGTTTGCTTGCGTTTTTTTGATAGTTTTATGGAGTCGGTCTTCTTCTATGTTCAGGTCCTTGTGGACATCTGCGTTGGATCATCTTTCTGTTCATGATATTCTTAAGACTAACAGGAATTGAACCATTCCATTCTAGCTGCACCAAATCTCCTGGCAAACTGAGTAAATGGGTTTTTCTGTACTTGACTAATCACATCTCTAAAAAAAAAGACACGATTTTGTCAAGACATTCAAAATGTATACTCAAGTCACTGAGAACGGACCAATCGAGGCAAGGACTATTACAACAACAACGAACATTCCGTAC
This sequence comes from Meghimatium bilineatum, assembly GCA_034231615.1. Classification (NCBI taxonomy): domain Eukaryota; kingdom Metazoa; phylum Mollusca; class Gastropoda; order Stylommatophora; family Philomycidae; genus Meghimatium; species Meghimatium bilineatum. The sequence goes on from CM067318.1 coordinate 10,992,529, forward strand.
ATAGAAGTATTGAAGTATCCTCAGTAACACAAACATATAACATCCGTATTCCTACTACAAGTGCCAATAGGTCTTCTTGTAAACATAAATAACATAGAAACAGTACAATTCTATAATTCTTAAGACAGTACAATTATATAAGACAGAATTCTATAATTCTTAAGACAGTACAGAATTATGGGCATGATATTCTTAGGATCTTTTTATAATATTTTATTTCGAATGCCGATATTACCTTTTCCATTGTAGATGTCATTGCCCACGCCTCACAACCAGATTTTGACACTGGAAAAATATAGCTTCTTTACAGTTGTAATTGTTTTTCTTGTTGCTTTTCAAATCCAGCCACATATTTGCTGTCTTCAAGACTCGTTCACTTCTTCATCAAATATCATATTCAACATTTACATATAGGAATCATAGTTCATATGTCAAAGGTCATGTCTGGTTGTGTGACCAGCCCATTCATTGTTTTTTTTTTAATGAAATGAGAGAATTGATCAAATTGAGGCTGTGTTATTATTGTTTATGATTTAATTTATTATGTTGTATTATGCATGAGCCATATCAAGAAATGACTGGATTGCGACAACACCAACTGAGGATGATTAAGTAACCCCTTTATCTGTGAGAAAGTAGTTCTTGACAGCCCATAGTTTTTGGACAAAAGCACAGGTTCTTCTCAGCTGTTTTTCCGAGGTGACACCCAGACTCATACATTGGAATCCCTCTATAGTGCTTCCTTTTAGAGCCAATTTCCCTCTATAACAACATTTTTCATAATCCCCAATTATATTTATTTTCTATTGTTTGTACTGTATATAGCAAATTTCTGTTATTACATACATATTTCGTCGGCCCGGACCAAGTTGTTATAATGGAATTTGGCTGGAAAAGGTTGTTTCAGTAGCATGGTTGTGTAAGGGGGAAATAGTTGTTATGTATGTGTTTAGTCCCGGAAGTGCGCTAGTATCCCAGGATTACCACCAGATGATGATGAAATGATAAGTATTAATATAAAGGAATATTACTATATTTAGAATAAGCTCAAATAGTATTTGTAGTTTAAATTTGGTTTGTTGATGGAGCAAGTCCCTGGCTATTTGTGGAGTCATATGTGCCAGTTTTTTGACAGAATGTTGGTTTCAAATTAATAATAAATTGTGAAATAAATACCAGGCCAGATGTTTGGAGCTTACAGAAAACACAGACCAGAGTAAATATCAGAAACTGTATTTTGTACAAAATTTTTCCAGTGTATTGGATCTGATGTTGGTATTAGCAACTATAAATCTCACATGCAAATAACTCTTTAGGGATAAATGAGTACCTATGTCAACAGTCCTAGAATTTGTGTTAGTTAATTAGTTTGTTCCTTTTGTGCCGCAGGCGGCACATAGGGCAGAGGTTTTGACTCCATGTGTTGCTGTCTGCTGCCTGTAGTTTTAGTTCTTGTAAGGTCGTGCAGCCTATTTCCCCTTCTTTAAGTATGGTGTTTTTTTAGGGTTGCTTTAGGCCTTTCTCGTTTTTTTTTTACCCAGGTGTCCACATAAGGGCTTGTTGGTTTATTCTGTTTTCATATAGTCTTAAAACGTGTCCCAGGTATTTCCATCTGTGTTTGCTTATGATTTTTGAAACATATTCTTGGTGTGTTTTGTTTCTTAAATCACTATTTGTGATAAAATCGCTCCATTTTATGTTCATCAGTTTCCGGAGACATTTGTTTTTGAAGCTGTTTAATTTTTGGTCTGTTGCTCGAGTTGATTTCCAGCTTTCACTTCCATATGTTAATACTGGGACAATACAGGAGTTGAATAGCTTGATGTTTCTTCCTAGATATTTTGATTTCCAGATATTAGTTTGTTTGGTGAATGTGCTAGCTGCAACTGCTATGAGTGTATTTATTTCTTTCATTGAGTCTCCGTCAACAAACATTCGGCTGCCCAAATTTGTATGCTGAGTATAAAATTCCATGTGCTGTGATTTTTAGTGAAGTGTGTGCTCTGTTTAGAGGGAACAAATAAGTAATAAGGAACAAAGAATAAATAGAGGATTACAACTCTGACTTGTCTGGAAGTGACATTAATGAAGTTATTTAGCAGTTACGGGACCTTACTAGCATTCAGGGCAAGTCATGGGACCTACCTAATCACTCAGGACACGGCACATGTCCTTCCTAGCATTTGTTTTATTTTTTATAATTATTTTGGTTAGCATCTGAGCATCTTCATATTTATAATTATTTTGGTTAGCATCTGAGCATCTTCATATTTATAATTATTTTGGTTAGCATCTGAGCATCTTCAGAATCCTTGTCATTGTCATTTTCGATTATTGGATATGGTGGGACAGCAGCATGGATGTACCCGGTATTAAACTGGTTAAGAAATGTACTCAAATACTGGACACTCATCAAATCAAGTCCACGTGTAAACCTGACTTAAAATGAACTATATGAAATCACACACATATAGAATACAATTCTCATAGTTGCAGAAATATATAGATTCTCCGTTCTTACTGCAACATATAGATTCTCTAATCTTACAATAAATAAGATTTATCATTGATAAATAAGAATAAGGGTACCACATTGGATGCCTCAGCACACAGAGTCCTCCAGCGAATTCTATCCTCAGCGATGCGGATGATTATGGAAATATCTCGTCCTGTCCATTCCTTGATGTTGTCTGTCCATACCTTTATTTTTCTCTCCTCTGCTTCTTCTACCCTTGACAGTTCCCTGCAGTATTGTTTTTGACAAGGAATCGTGCCTGCATACATGTCCGAACCATGCTAGTTTTCGTCGTTTCACTATTGAAAGCAATGGCTCCTGAACACCTGCATACATCTCATATAAACAAACATATAGAGTCTCTAATCTTACAAGAAGCATAGATTCTCCAATCTTATAGCAAATATGTACATTTTTCAATCTTACATCACACAAGGATTCTCTAATCTTATAGCAAACAAGAATTTTCCACTCAGATTGCAAACATATAGATTCTACAATCTTACAGCAAACATAGATTCTCTTAAAATAAATTTTGGAAACAAAAGAATTCGAATATTTAGGAAGTGTTTTCTCAAAAAATGGAAAACTAGACAGAGAAATAGAATCAAGGTGCCAGAAAGCAAATGCAGTGACATATCAACTTTCACCATTACTCCTGCATACAAAAATCAATATGGACAAACAGATAATATCTACAATTTTCATACCAACACCTTTTTATCAGTGTCAAACATGAACTTTAACAACCTCGCAGTAGAGAAAAATTATCACATGTGAGATGAAGCGTTTAAGAAAAGCAGCTACGGTCACCAAACTGGACAGAGTAAAAAACGAGAATATCAGACAAAAAGAGTAGGAATAATGCCTTGTGAGAAAGTATCTCTTGACAACCGATAGTTTTCGGAAAAAACAACAGGTTCTTCTCAGTTGTTTTACCGAGGTGACACCCGAACGCACACAGTGAAATCTCTCTATAGTGCATCCTTTTATAACAAATTTCCCTATATAACAACACATTTCAAAATCCTCAACTTTATTCTATATTGTTTGTACCGTATATAGCAAACTTCTGTTGTTACATATGTATTGTGTCAGTCCAGACCAAGTTGTTATAACAGGATTATACTGTGTAGGCTCTACACCAGGGGTCGGGAACCTTTTTGTCTGAGAGAGCCATGGACACGACATATTTTGAAAAGTAATTCTGTGAGAGCCATACATTATGTTTAAAGCTAAAAATTCAAGTAAATGTGTACATTTTGTGTAATTTCAACACTAAAAGTACAATAATTTTGTCTCTGAATCCTTTTTAATAACATAGTTATGCTGTTGTTAATCAATAATGAGTATTTCTTACCATTAATGCGACTTCTGATGCTGAGCTGCAGTAGACTTTAGCTCATTTGTAGAATCACATATTGTTATGCAATTAATATGTAGATGAAAGGAGTCTAAAGAAACATCTTTTTTATAATCGAACATTTGTCTGCGAGCCAGATGCAGCCATCAATAGAGCCACATCTAGCTCGCGAGCCATGGGTTCCCGACCTTTGCTCTACACCATGATGGTTTATCAGTCACTGCATTTCATGATAGTGGACATTACTGGCCAAAAGATGCCCCTGAGTTGTAATTTCGTATTCTTCTTCTTCTTCTTTCGTTCACTTAAAACATGTCTATATCTGTAATTCTGTCTCCTGATTAAAACTCACTGTCTTGTATAGTTCATACAGTGTCCCATAGAGCTTTGATTCCAGTGTTGTTTAATATTGTATTAGATTGGCGTAGTCAACCCAATTTTAAATCCCTGCCTACTATCTGCTACGAAAGTGTCAGTGTCTGTCAGCTATATCTGTCTAGTGTTCTGATATCACTAGACTTAGATGTGTCAGCTACATCTGTCTAGTGTTCTGATATCACTAGACTTAGATGTGTCAGCTACATCTGTCTAGTGTTCTGATATCACTAGACTTAGATGTGTAATTCATTCATTTATTTTCCTTTTACGCTGAAGTTAGCGCATAGGGCAGAGGTCAGACCTCTCCAATTCTGTCTGTTCAAAGCTATTCTGTGCAGTTCTTGGATAGTATGGATATTGGTTGTTTTACTTTCTCTAAGCATTGTTCTTCTCAGTGTTTCTTTTGGTCTACCCCTGGCTCTTTTGCCTGTAGGTATCCATTCAAGAGATTGGTGATGTATTCTGTTGATGTCTGCGCATAGGACATGCCCGATGTAGGACCAAGGTGTTTCCTGATAACATCTGTGATGAAATTTTGATGTGTCTCTTCTCTAATTTTATCATGTGATTTGAATTGAACTAACACCAATGGGTTAGTTATCCTACGTAGACATTTGATCTCGAAACTCACTAATTTCTTTTCTGCAGAGGAAGAGGTTTTCCAGCTCTCACATCCATATGATAGCACTGGAATAACGCATGAATGAATAAGAATTGGAATGAACTGACTTCTGTTACAAAAATCAGTCTGGAATTTACGATGTTAGTTGATTAATCCAACGATCGACGGAATGACCCAGACTTGATTAGCGAAACACCCTCCATCAACGGACGTCACTACCGAAAGTCCAGATGTGTAATTACACAGTCTATTTCCCTGTATTCTTGAGTACTGAGTGATATCTCGACCGTGAGCCTGGTTCCTGTATAGGAAAATGCTCAGTAAAGATGGATTAAGGTTGGCTCACCCTCTTAGATGAGGTTTCTGTCACCAATATAATGAACACCTTGTCCAAGTGACATAGTGAACACCTTGTCCAAGTGACATAGTGAACACCGTGTCCAAATGACATTGTGAACACATTGTCCAAATGACAATGTGAACACCTTGTCCAAGTGACATTGTGAACATCTTGTCCAAGTGACATTGTGAACATCTTGTCCAAGTGACTGCATGAACATCTTGTCCAAGTGACATTGTGAACATCTTGTCCAAGTGACTGCATGAACACCTTGTTCAAATGACATCGTGAACACCTTGTTCAAATGACATCGTGAACACCTTGTTCATGTTTGAGCTTCCACCCACATTTTTCTTCTTACTGGTATCCTACCATTTCCTTTCCACATGCTACCAGAGACAGCTGAATGCTTCTTCTCGAACATGATCATTGTTTTCGTTATAATTTTGAATTTCTCGCTTTCCTCTATCGCTGCGCTACCTTCTTGTGTACTCAAAAGACGAACCTTACTTCTGAGATTTGCTCCATATTTTCGCCTTCGTGAGGTTTAGGACATGGCATCCAGGCAGTCAGGTCAGTTGTTGTTTAGCACTGTACTTCATTAGTGTTTTTACTGTATGAACCGAGAGGTGCTATTCATAGATATTATTTGCCTTGTGCAATCAATTCTCATTCCTCTCGGTTTACACTGCCCGGACACAATCCATAGAGTGTTAGTCAGATTATTTTGCAGGAGCTTCCAAGAAATCTGTTTTCAGAGTACACCATGAGTAGCTGCTTTTAGGATATTGGTTATCTGCTGACACTGAGATATCAGGAGAGCAATGAATAGAAATGTTCACCCCCATTCTTCAATCTTGTAGCAAATATATAAATATTCCCAGATCATACAGAGAAAAATATATCTCTAAACGTACAGAGAAATATATAGTCTAAAAAAAAAAAAATTATCTCCAAACATACAGAGGAATGTATAGTCTCCAAAAGTACAGAGAAATAGTCTCCAAATGTACAGAGAAATACAGTATCCAAACATACAGAGAGATACAGTATCCAAACATTCAGAGAAATATAGTCTCCAAACGTACAGAGAAATATATAGTCTCCAAATGTACAGAGAAATATATAATCTCCAAACGTACAGGAAACATACATGTTCTGATCTCACAATAAACAAAGACATATCAGAATGAATGACCAGGTACATACATACATAAGGAGTAATAACTAAATAATTGAAATAAAACACACACCTAAAACAAACACAACCATTTGAACGTGCGACAGATCAGAGTATGTGGGTATTTGTATGTGAGAGAAATAGAGAGAGCAAACATTTCTGGATGAAATTTCTGTAATATTGTTTTTTTGTATGTTCATGAATAAAACTTCCTGTCTTCTCGAGAAACTTGTTTTGTTTTAGAATGTCATTATTTACAAAAATCGATAACAATAATAAAACACAAGGTAAGTGTATATGTACGTTATTGTTACCTTGGATGTCCCTGCCGTCTAATGCTTTTGTCATTGTGCCATTATTTTTGCTGTTTTAAACTGTTTGTTCAGTCTTGTGTTTTTTTTAGAAAGACCTTAAGGTTGAAACTTTCTTGTATACTGTAATTTTATTTTTTTTTATACCCATAGTCTTATACTGAAGTTTTTGTTTTTTGTACATCTGATGGACCTTGTGTTTTTTGTAAATCTGATGGACCTTGTGTTTTTTGTAAATCTGATGGACCTTGTGTTTTTTTGTAAATCTGATGGACCTTGTGTTTTTTGTAAATCTGATGGACTTTGTGTTTTTTGTAAATCTGATGGACCTTGTGTTTTTTGTAAATCTGATGGACCTTGTGTTTTTTGTAAATCTGATGGACCTTGTGTTTTTTGTAAATCTGATGGACCTTGTGTTTTAAGTAACATTGTTTACAGAATAATTTTTAAGTAGAATAAGATGTTCATAGAATGGTCTGGTCCAAAAAAGACAAACTCCAGAATGTTGGTAGAATGGTCCAACAAAAACTCCAGAATGTTGGTAGAATGGTCCAACAAAAACTCCAGAATGTTGGTAGAATGATCCAACAAAAACTCCAGAATGTTGGTAGAATGATCCAACAAAAACTCCAGAATGTTGGTAGAATGATCCAACAAAAACTCCAGAATGTTGGTAGAATGGTCCAACAAACTCAAGCCCAGAATGTTGGTAGAATGGTCCAACAAAAATAAACTACAGAATGTTGACAGAACGCCAAAAAAACGAAGCTCCAGCCCAGAATGTTGGTAGAATGGCCCAACAAAGACAAACTCGAGAATACAATAGCCCACTGATGCAGAGATTTAGATATTTCTCAAGGGGATAGGGTTTACTCCCCGAAGTCATTCGTGTTTCTTCTTGTGTCAAATATCTTTTTGGTGAAATATTTCACCTTCGAAAAAAGCATTTCATCTTGTTTTACCCGTTTTTTGCAAAATTCCTAGTACTACTAATAATGTTATGATTTTCTAGGAGTGGAGGTGGTTGAACACCCCAAATTCTCTCCCCCCCCCCCCATCTGATATACATTGTACAAATTACAAAGCAGAGTGAAGTACTCAAGAAGCAACTTTTGTGTTGCTTGTATCAATCCACCTGGAGGAAGAAAGGATAGTGAATTCGATCAATGTCAAATTTGCTTTGCAAGCTCTCTAAAACCTAAACACATTCCATCTGAACGCCATAAAATCGCTTAGGGTTCCATATCTTAATCAAACAACTTAACAAAAGAAATAGTTTTCAAGTGGGTTTCAGGACACTCACAAAATCAGGGGAAATGAGATAGATGAGATAGCCAAAACTGGAAGTAACTGACCAGCAACAACATATAGAAGTAGTAACTGACCAGCAACAACATATAGAAGTAGTAACTGACCAGCAACATATAGAAGTAGTAACTGACCAGCAACAACATATAGAAGTAGTAACTGATCAGCAACAACATATAGAAGTAGTAACTGACCAGCAACAACATATAGAAGTAGTAACTGACCAGCAACAACATATAGAAGTAGTAACTGACCAGCAACAACATATAGAAGTAGTAACTGACCAGCAACATATAGAAGTAGTAACTGACCAGCAACAACATATAGAAGTAGTAACTGACCAGCAACAACATATAGAATAGTAACTGACCAGCAACAACATATAGAAGTAGTAACTGATCAGCAACAACATATAGAAGTAGTAACTGATCAGCAACAACATATAGAAGTAGTAACTGACCAGCAACATATAGAAGTAGTAACTGACCAGCAACATATAGAAGTAGTAACTGACCAGTAACAACATATAGAAGTAGTAACTGACCAGTAACAACATATAGAAGTAGTAACTGACCAGCAACAACATATAGAAGTAGTAACTGATCAGCAACAACATATAGAAGTAGTAACTGATCAGCAACAACATATAGAAGTAGTAACTGACCAGCAACAACATATAGAAGTAGTAACTGACCAGCAACATATAGAAGTAGTAACTGACCAGTAACAACATATAGAAGTAGTAACTGACCAGTAACAACATATAGAAGTAGTAACTGATCAGCAACAACATATAGAAGTAGTAACTGACCAGTAACAACATATAGAAGTAGTAACTGACCAGTAACAACATATAGAAGTAGTAACTGATCAGCAACAACATATAGAAGTAGTAACTGATCAGCAACAACATATAGAAGTAGTTACTGACCAGTAACAACATATAGAAGTAGTAACTGAACAGTAACAACATATAGAAGTAGTAACTGACCAGTAACAACATATAGAAGTAGTAACTGACCAGTAACAACATATAGAAGTAGTAACTGACCAGCAACAACATATAGAAGTAGTAACTGACCAGCAACAACACATAGAAGTAGTAACTGACCAGCAACAATATATAGAAGTAGTAACTGACCAGCAACAACATATAGAAGTAGTAACTGTCCAGCAACAACATATAGAAGTAGTAACTGATCAGCAACAACATATAGAAGTAGTAACTGACCAGCAACAACATATAGAAGTAGTAACTGACCAGCAACAACATATAGAAATAGTAACTGATCAGCAACAACATATAGAAGTAGTAACTGACCAGCAACAACATATAGAAGTAGTAACTGATCAGCAACAACATATAGAAGTAGTAACTGACCAGCAACAACATATAGAAGTAGTAACTGATCAGCAACAACATATAGAAGTAGTAACTGACCAGCAACAACATATAGAAGTAGTAACTGATCAGCAACAACATATAGAAGTAGTAACTGACCAGCAACAACATATAGAAGTAGTAACTGACCAGCAACAACATATAGAAGTAGTAACTGACCAGCAACAACATATAGAAGTAGTAACTGACCAACATCATATAGAAGTAGTAACTGACCAGCAACAACATATAGAAGTAGTAACTGACCAGCAACAACATATAGAAGTAGTAACTGACCAGCAACAACATATAGAAGTAGTAACTGACCAGCAACAACATATAGAAGTAGTAACTGACCAGCAACAACATATAGAAGTAGTAACTGATCAGCAACATATAGAAGTAGTAACTGATCAGCAACAACATATAGAAGTAGTAACTGATCAGCAACAACATATAGAAGTAGTAACTGATCAACAACAACATATAGAAGTAGTAACTGACCAGCAACAACATATAGAAGTAGTAACTGACCAGCAACAACATATAGAAGTAGTAACTAACCAGCAACAACATATAGAAGTAGTAACTGATCAGCAACAACATATAGAAGTAGTAACTGACCAGCAACAACATATAGAAGTAGTAACTGATCAGCAACATATAGAAGTAGTAACTGATCAGCAACATCATATAGAAGTAGTAACTGATCAGCAACATATAGAAGTAGTAACTGACCAGTAACAACATATAGAAGTAGTAACTGATCAGCAACAACATATAGAAGTAGTAACTAACCAGCAACAACATATAGAAGTAGTAACTGATCAGCAACATCATATAGAAGTAGTAACTAACCAACAACAACATATAGAAGTAGTAACTGACCAGCAACAACATATAGAAGTAGTAACTGATCAGCAACAACATATAGAAGTAGTAACTGATCAGCAACAACATATAGAAGTAGTAACTGACCAGCAACAACATATAGAAGTAGTAACTGACCAGCAACATCATATAGAAGTAGTAACTAACCAACAACAACATATAGAAGTAGTAACTGACCAGCAACATCATATAGAAGTAGTAACTAATCAGCAACAACATATAGAAGTAGTAACTGATCAGCAACAACATATAGAAGTAGTAACTGATCAGCAACATATAGAAGTAGTAACTGACCAGCAACAACATATAGAAGTAGTAACTGATCAGCAACAACATATAGAAGTAGTAACTGACCAGCAACAACATATAGAAGTAGTAACTGACCAGCAACAACATATAGAAGTAGTAACTGACCAGCAACAACATATAGAAGTAGTAACTGACCAACATCATATAGAAGTAGTAACTGACCAGCAACAACATATAGAAGTAGTAACTGACCAGCAACAACATATAGAAGTAGTAACTGACCAGCAACAACATATAGAAGTAGTAACTGACCAGAAACAACATATAGAAGTAGTAACTGACCAGCAACAACATATAGAAGTAGTAACTGATCAGCAACATATAGAAGTAGTAACTGATCAGCAACAACATATAGAAGTAGTAACTGATCAGCAACAACATATAGAAGTAGTAACTGATCAACAACAACATATAGAAGTAGTAACTGACCAGCAACAACATATAGAAGTAGTAACTGACCAGCAACAACATATAGAAGTAGTAACTAACCAGCAACAACATATAGAAGTAGTAACTGATCAGCAACAACATATAGAAGTAGTAACTGACCAGCAACAACATATAGAAGTAGTAACTGATCAGCAACATATAGAAGTAGTAACTGATCAGCAACATCATATAGAAGTAGTAACTGATCAGCAACATATAGTAGTAACTGACCAGTAACAACATATAGAAGTAGTAACTGATCAGCAACAACATATAGAAGTAGTAACTAACCAGCAACAACATATAGAAGTAGTAACTGATCAGCAACATCATATAGAAGTAGTAACTAACCAACAACAACATATAGAAGTAGTAACTGACCAGCAACAACATATAGAAGTAGTAACTGATCAGCAACAACATATAGAAGTAGTAACTGATCAGCAACAACATATAGAAGTAGTAACTGACCAGCAACAACATATAGAAGTAGTAACTGACCAGCAACATCATATAGAAGTAGTAACTAACCAGCAACAACATATAGAAGACACTATGATTTCCAGAAATGAAATCCGTCATCAAAAGTTCCATGGGTACGAAATGAAAAAACTCACCCATGCAGCCAAAATGACAATGCCATCTACAAGCTTGGAAGAAAGGAGTAATCATTTTTAGATTGAGAACAGGTCACAAAAGACACACATTTATATGCGATTTGGAATTGCGGAAACAGATTTGTACAATTTGCAGAAAACACAGAACTGCCCACTATTGACTATAGGCCTATGCCACGACAAGAAGTAGACCATCTGAAACATCACTGACGGATAATTTTTACGGCCCGATTACGGGGCTGGTGACACATTACAGTTCATTGAAGAAATAATATTGCTGTGTCGACACCGACTGTAGAACGAGGAAGATCACAAGAACAATATCCGAAATGTTGCACGACTCGCCAGTGGCGTATCTCAGTACAGAGAAGGTCATGACTGAATATTAAAATGCCTGCTCACAGCAGAAGTGAGATATTGTGTCACATTAAAAAGTAGAACTATGACAGCAACGGAAGTATTGCATCGCGGATAAGGGCAGACAACTGTTTCACATCCGGTTTGAACTATACCTTACAACACAAGTACGGCAACTTATTTATTTTAAATATATCGTATATTTCTCCCTGTCTACATCTCCATGTTAATATCTGTCTACATCTCCATGTTCATATCTGTCTACATGTCCATGTTAATATCTGTCTACATCTCTGTGTTCAAGCAAAATGAATTAAACAGGTTACTAAAACACTTACCTTGACTATTAATAAAAAATATATAAAAAAAGTGTATATAAAAAATCATACAATAAAACTAAACAGGAAAATTCTCCATGTATCGGCTCAAATTGAACCTTTTTCAAGAGACAAACAACAGAAAATAAAAAACAAAATAGATGAATGCACGCATTTTCTCTTTTACTAGATGCGTTGCCATCCCTGCGTTATGGAGACGGGGCTTGATGAATCTAGTCATCTATTTTGTTTTTTATTGTGTTGTTTTCTGTTGTTTGTCTCTTGAAAAAGGTTCAATTTGAGCCGATATGTGGAGAATTGTCCTGTTTAATTTTATTGTATGTTTTTTTATATATACTTTTTTATATATTTTTATTAATAGGCAAGGTAAGTGTTTTAGTAACCTGTTTAATTCATTTTGCTTGGCTATTTGTTCATTAGGTTACTGCGGCGCCATCCACTTTGTCGGATACCCTCTGACCATTTGGTTATTTATATTTATCTCTGTGTTCATATCTGTCTACATCTCCCTGTTCATATCTGTCTACGTTTCTGTCTACATCTCCATGTTAATTTATGTCTACATCTCCATGTTAATTTATGTCTACATCTCCATGTCCATATCTGTCTACATCTCCATGTTAATTGATGTCTACATCTCCATGTTAATTTCTGTCTACATCTCCATGTTAATTTATGTCTACATCTGCATGCTAATTTATGTCTACATCTCCATGTTAATTTCTATCTACATCTCCATGTTAATTTATGTCTACATCTCCATGTTAATTTATGTCTACATCTCCATGTTAATTTCTGTCTACATCTCCATGTCATATCTGTCTACATCTCCATGTTAATTGATGTCTACATCTGCATGCTAATTTATGTCTACATCTCCATGTTAATTTCTGTCTACATCTCCATGTTAATTTATGTCTACATCTGCATGCTAATTTATGTCTACATCTCCATGTTAATTTCTGTCTACATCTCCATGTTAATTTTTGTCTACATCTGCATGTTAATTTATGTCTACATCTCCATGTCATATCTGTCTACATCTCCATGTCATATCTGTCTACATCGCCATGTTAATTTATGTCTACATCTCCATGTTAATTTATGTCTACATCTCCATGTTCATGTCTGTCTACATCTCCATGTCCATATCTGTCTACATCTCCATGTCATATATATATATATACATCTCTGTGTTCATATCGGTTTACATATCTGTCTACATCTCTACCTACATCTCCCAGTTCATATATCTCTGTCTACATCTCTCTGTCTACATCTCTCTGTCTACATCTCTGTTCATATCTCCATGTCTACTTCTCACATCTACATACCTGTCTATATATCCCATCTATGTATCCATATCCCACTGCCTATACCTGTGTCTACACCTGTCTACTTTTCTCTGTCCATATCTCAATGTCTATCAGAGAAATCACCTCACTGCACATAGGAAGTAAGAGCTAATCGCTCGCAATTCCTGGGTTTCTCAATTCTTGGGGTCCTAGCTACCAACTTGAAAGTGGTGGCACGGCTTATTAACAAATGGCGCATGGAGTGTTATGAAAAACAACTTAGTGCTGGAATGTGACAATTTCTGGGGACAACTCAGTGCTAGAATGTGACTATTTCTGGGGACAACTCAGTGCTAGAATGTGACTATTTCTGGGGACAACTCAGAACCAGGCCCAATTCTGCTGTAATAATCTTGTATCTGTAGTGTAGATGCTGTTTCAGTCTTTTGTATCAATCTTGTATCTATAGTACATATCCTGCTTCAGTCTATTTTACCATTTTATATATATGGTAAATGTTTCAGTCTATTGTACCATTTTATATCTATGGTAAATGTGTCAGTATATTGTACCATTTTATATCTATGGTAAATGTGTCAGTCTATTTTACCATTTTATATCTATGGTAAATGTGTCAGTCTATTGTACCATTTTATATCTATGGTAAATGTGTCAGTCTATTGTACCATTTTATATCTATGGTAAATGTGTCCGTCTATTGTACCATTTTATATCTATGATACATAGGCTGCTTCAGACTGTTGTATCAATATATTCTACCGTGAATAACTTTTCAAGGGAGACAGAGACAAGACAGCAGAAATGTGGTTTATTCGAAGAATGCTACGCATTTCTTGGACAGCAAAAATTACTAATGAAGAATGTCTTAGAAGGATGGATGTGAAAAGATGCATTATTGATAATATAAGAAAGATACAGTCAACATTTATTGGGCACATAATGAGAATAGGAGGCATTGAGAATATACTGACAACAAGAAAGATAGAAAGGAAAAGATCAAGGGGAAGACCCAGAGAAAAGATATTGGACAGTTTAACTAAATGACTTCGATTGACGACACCAACAGAGATGATGACATATATGAGAGATCGATGTACATGGAGAAATATGATCGCCAACGCCATTCGACACGGCACTTGATGATGATGAACAGCTTTAGAACATTTAAATCTCATACATCGGTAATGATACAAACAAAGGATGAAGGCACGCTGCATGCAGAGTTGAAGAAATCAGACAGGTTGGTTGGTTGGTTGCTGATCCAGCGGTCCATGGGCTCCTGCCCTTTGACCTAATGCCATTAGATGGCATTATATTGCTGGGAGGGAAGTCTGTGGATTTTCGGCCCACCCCGGGACAGAGCCAGAGAATAACTATCACACCTCCAGGAAGGTAAGTTTCAACCTATGCACTGCGCCGAGCCACTGTAGCCGAGATAGGGTTCACTGTGCTCATTCCCCGTCACCAATTGACTACTGGTTATGCCGAACTTCTCTATAGCTCCAGGTATGCAACCAAATGTTCAAGTCAAAAGGATTGTCACGTCCTGAGTCACTGTGCCTCTATGGTGGGCCTCATAGGAAAAACAGTGATGTCAGTTTCCTCCTCCTCAGTGCTGCACAGTACATCTCTGGCTCCCTCCCAACCACAGAGTGTCAGAATACATATATATTCAGGCAAACATGAAACACTTTTCAACAACAAAACAAAAGCATAATTGTATAGATGATGTGCCATGAAGCTTCTATAAGAAGATAACCTCAATATAACGGCATGTCATCCACTAAGGCTTTCTGTTGCATGGATGGTATGTCTAGTGGGCCATTGGTGAGACCCACAGACGCAACCACATGCATAAATCAGACAAATGACAGAATATTTGTAGAAAGCAGGACAAATTGAAAACAATTCCATCACAGGGTCACCATCATCAGTATCATACCCATAAGCATTCAGGGTCATATGAGTGCCACTCTGGAAACATCGTAGTAACCTTCGCTAATAGTTGCCATGCTGTTCCGACAGATCGACGTTGTGCTTGAACTAGTTACGGGCACGGCGTGGGTGGGCGGAACAACAAAGAAACCTGTCGCAAGGGCCAGAGTTGTGCCCTGATGTCGACGTCTGTTTCGGCGGCATTGGACTCGAAACACCATCGAGTCGAATGGCTGCTGGAACAGAGGGCGGAGCACTAATGAGAATGCTCCACGTGCTGTGAGGCCAGTTTTCTAATCAAGAATCAAGAATCTGGAAACATCAACACAAAAATACCGCTATGCCCAACCTGTTCTCAATTCATTGTCTAAATGTGGAGAATATTAATCCAGTCTAGTTTTAAATATTATCAATCTATACTTTCTTGTGTTCCCCTCATCTTCTTCCAACCTCAACTGTTCCCTGCAGGATAGCTTTGGAAAGAGAATAATGCCTCATCACGTGACTAAACCACACAAGTTTGCGACGTCTCACCACTTCTTTGGCATGTTCTTGTTGACCTACAAGAGTATTTATTTTGTTTTTTACATATACATTGGTTTTATGTTCTGCATAATGGATGCACAAAATTCAGAAGTAAATACAACCACACAATCAAAAGAAATTTTATTTATACATGGAGTCAGATAAAGGGCAGCAGCTATCCACGAGATCACATTCTAAAGCCGGATATATCACAGCAAACCATCATGATCAACTTTCACAAAGAACACTAGACTACAAATACATCCTCTCAAAATAACTGCTGTAGAAACTGACCAATCCTCGTGTAAAGTTGGTCCTCAAAATGACCAATCCTCATATAAAGGTGATACATGGACTCAAGAAAACATGATAACTTGTGTTGTCTTTGGGCATCTGGAGGTTAGGACATAGGCCTAGTTCCGAACTTTGGAAGGAAAGATTGGAAGTTAAACTATGGAGCACCTGAAAAGACCATACTGACGACTGATTTTATGGAAGGAACTCAACACATTGTATGAACCTGTCTGAGCATATGGAATTGTAGGATACCTGCAAGGACGTGCTTCTAACTGGATTATCAGGAAACATTATAGGCCTATATATATATATATATATAATATGTGTTAACTGCAGAGAAACTGTAATCCAACAGGGAAAGCTTGGAACGTAATCAAGTTTTGCTAATCAATGGTTTGCCAACACACATAATAACACACAGAAATCGACGTTTCAAACACAAGGCCTCTATAAAGCACAGCATGGTAAGTAAAAAAACAGCACTGTCCACGTTCACATAATAATAATCACCGAATATATAGGGGGCCTATGTGATAAAAGAGGAGAGGTGGGTATATGAAATTATTTAGGCCCAGCTACATTCATGATAAGACAAGATATTAAGACGTATTTGTAATGTTTTATTCATTATTGAAAAGTCCGTGCATAAGACATTTTTTTACAACCACTGTCGACATTTAGACACCACATATACGTTAAACTGTTTTGCTATTGCTACGTGAACGGTGCGAATTCATCGCAATATGAACCGATTGCTAGTTTGCGCTAGATTGTACTGATATTTTCTCAATAAATAATATGCAAATATTATCAATAGGATTCATTAGCAGAAATCCCCATCGAGGCCAGCACCTTGAAGTGGTGATGGGGCTTAGTTTAACCATCAGGGGCTGGAAACTAAGACTGGTCGGGCAGTCCCACTCGAGCAGGACCATAGTTCGGCCCAAGTAAGCAGAGTGCTGAAGATGGAGGCAACCAGCCCAAAGGCGCACATATAATCAGTATGCCACGCACAAAACACAATGGAAACATGTCTGTATCTATAAATAGTTATGGTGCTTGTCCTGTGGCGGACGTTCAAGCAGGGACGGTGCCGGGCCCTATACCTCGAAAGGGCCCAACCTCAGTTACTGGAAGTCCTCAATTGCCCCGAAGAGCCAGGAGGCAAGGGAATATAGCTACTGGCCAAACAAACCAACGGCAGACATATTGGCAAGAGGAAACAACACTGGAATCAAAGCTCTATGGGACACTGTATGAACTACAAAAGACAGTGAGTTTTATTCAGGAGACAGAATTACAGATATAGACATGATTCAAGTGAACGAAAGAAGAATTAGCAGAAATAAATCTAGAGTGGGAACTATGAATGTTAGCAAGACTTCCGGTATAGAAAGGTTGCAAATATTGATATCAACTTGATATCAACCTTCACCTTAAGATGACATTGAACTATACCAAGTTCAGGTACAGTTCCAATTTGCGTTAGAATGAACGATCGTACTTAAATAAACAGTTGAATAGGTTTCAGAAAAGGCACTTACAGTGTACACACAACTATATTTACGATGCTATGTGTGTCATGTTTATAATTATAATGCTATTGGAGGTAGACAAGAATAACAAAAAAAAAAGGGGAGACAGTGTTTCTTGAAATTCTTCCCTTTCATCGTGTCTTCACAAGATTAGTAGAGCAGATCGATTGACAGTGTATGAACCGTGATCGACCGACAGTATAATAGCACTGTCGATTGCCATGTATGAACCATGGTTGACTGAGCTGATTACATTTGAAGGAAACCAAAATAGCGCATGTAGGCCTATGTTTATATAGATATAAAAAAAATATAAAAATAATAATAACGCTGGTACATCATATGCAATATATTTTTGTCAATTAACGTGAGAGAGTTTGTAGTTGTTATAGGCCTATATATGACCAATTCTGACGCATGGAAGTGAATCTTGGACGATCAGTGAAAAAGTATACCGTGAATTTAATCCCTCTAAAGCGCGTTTGTTTATAACAAATGTCCTTCTTTAACTAGACTTTTCATAATTCCCCAGTTAGGCCTATACTATTCTTGATTTCTTGTACCGTATAGGCCTATAACAAATTTCTGTTATTACCAAACATATTTGGTCAGTCTGGACCAAGTTGTTGTTATAAAGCCGTTAAAAAAGGGTTTAAAAGTCGTAGAAGATTGACTTCACTGTACTCGGTTTCCCATATGTTTCAAATATTTTATTTGCCTGATCTTTATTTCTCTTAGTAATTATTTCTTAATATTAAGTGTTTTTAGCACTGCTCATGACGCTGTCCTCAATACCAGGATACACCATGCAATAGCTGATGATAGCACTGTTCATGGCGCTGTCCTCAATACCAGGATACACCATGCAATAGCTGATGATAGCACTACAAATGTACCATATTTACTCCGTAGCTTCTAAACAAGACGACACGAGCCGGTGACCTCTTGAACACAAGGCGAACAGCTTAACCACTACGCCAGGGAGATCCCCTAGTTATAATGGGATTTAACACTGTATAACGACAGCAGAAGTAGTGATTTTATAAGTACAACGTTGCCACGCATAGATAAAAAACGTAATGAAGATATATTGAAGGAAGTTAATTCAAAAAGAGAGCTGCTTACTCACATCAGAAACAGACAGTCCACATTATTTGGAGACATCACGAGAAGAGGAAAAAGATGGAGCACATTGTAACAAGTTGAAGATCAAGGGGGTAGGTGAAGATCACGTGAAAAGATGCTTGCCAACCTAGCACTGTGGCATGGGAGAACAACTGTATTGGAAATGATTGACAACACACGACTGTGGAAAGATATGATGGCCAACGCCGCACGGTACATGCTATAGGAAGAACAACTTTGGCGCGAAATAAGGACAGAGACATGGTCAGCTTGTGTGACGGTGTATCAAATCCTATCATCAGGGCCTATCATAGGGTCTTCAGGGCCTATCATCAGCTTAAAAAAGAGTTTAAAAGCCGTAGAAGATTGACTTCACTGTATTCGGTTTACCATATGTACCCCGTCACTCTCAACGAAGCGGCACGCCGCCTGACGAAAGTACCACTCAAAGCACGTAACTCCGTAGCTTCAAGTGATGATCCACGGGGATCTACGAAAAAAATCCACATTATAAACAAGACGACACGACCCGTGACCTCTTGAACACAAGGCGAACAGCTTAACCACTACGTCAGGGAGATCCCGTCATCAGCTATTGCATGGTGTATCCTGGTATTGAGGACAGCGTCATGAACAGTACTAAAAACACTTAATATGAAGAAAGAACTACTAAGAGAAATAAAGATCAGGCAAATAAAATATTTTGGACACATTAAAAGACATGACAGCTTGTTGAAGACCTTACTTGAGGGTAAAGTCAAAGGGAAGCGAGCAAGAGGCAGACAGAGATACAAGTGGGGAGTAACATCACAAGATGGACAGGTTACAGTCTAGCAGAGTGCACCATCAAAACAAGAGACAAGAGATGTTGGAGATTTGTTGCAGCCAACCTTCGTTGCGAAGACGACACATGATAATGATGATTGAGAATGTGCTATTACAGAGCGGAATTGTATGGGTTCGATTCAGTGTGACCACTTTCTGATTCATCTCTTTTATTTGGTGTTATCCAAAGTTTTCCTAGCATGTCTGCTTGGTCCTTCCTGATCGCACGCTTTCATTAGCATCGTTGTAATGTAATTTGACGGTTATCAAGGGGATGTAACCTAGAATTAAGAATTGTATTTTGAAAATCATGCATGATTCGGAGTCCGAAGTGAGACAATAAGTTTTGGGGGAGTGATGTGTAAATAGGTAGAGAAACGGGAAGAATAGGAGAGTGAGAGATGTAAATATAAACAAATTGGATGACACTTGGGAGTCAAGAAACAGGCAGTCAATAATAATTATGAGAAGGACCCATTGCGTGATTAGATTACCTCCCTTGAAAATATGTCTGATGCGTTTCCTTTTACTAGTGAATTATTCACACACACAGGGACGGTTGTCATGACAACAAAGGAGCGATTCTCATAACGGAACAAATTGGTTCTCACACGTGTTGCTGGCACCCGATAGGGGTCGCAAAATAGCAGCACTTTGACCTGTTATGCAAGTCAGTAAGAGATGAATGGCTGTTCCATTGCACAGAGGAATTCAAAATGTGATCGCAAAAAGTTGTTTTTGTGTGTTCGTCGGTTGAAATAAACAAAACATATTGACTTTACAACAATTTTTACCCTATGCTTAGTCATATTCCCCGTTGTTTCTACAAATCTCATTAAGAATGGATTATTAAAAACTCTTCTACATTTGAAAGTAAAAACAAGAAACCTGGCATCTTCATCAAGTGTCGTCTCCACAACGGAGGTTGGCTGCATCAGACCTCCAACATCCCGTTTCTTGTTTTGGTGGTGCACTCTGCTAGACTGTAAATGTGCATATTGTGATATTACTCTCCCATCTTGTTTTGGTGATGAACTCTGCTAGACTGTAACCTGTCCATCTCAGTATATCTGTCTATCTCGTGCTCGCCTCCCTTCGACTTTACCCTCATAAAATGGTCTTCAACAAGATGTCATGTCTTATAATGTGTCCAAAATATTTTATTTGCTTGATCTTTCTTTCTTTCTTCATATTAAGTGTTGTTAGATCTTCTTTGTTTTCTTCTCTTTCCACGATGTTCTCCCTATTCTTATATATATATATATATATATATAGGATATATATATACATATATTAAAGTAAACATGAAACACATTTCAACAACAAAATAAAAGCGTAATTGTATAGATGACGTGCCATGAAGCTTCACTTAGAAGATAACCATAATATAACGGCATGTCATCTACTAAGGTTTTCTGTTGCATGGGTGGTATGTCTAGTGGGCCATTGATGAGACCCACAGACGCAGCCACATGCGTAGATATTGGTCATGTATTGAGCAATTATCCAGACTGATATTGGTCATCAGACTTGGCTTCACAACCAGTTATTGTAATAGAGTCGTTGCCGTGAGCAACGGAGCATTCGGATTGAAGTCAAAGCTGCCACTGCTGTCTACAAATGACTCGTCGAAACCTAAGTCAACAAAGTAATTTTTTGGGCAGACTCCTAGTCCACGCTTAGAAAAAAAACAAAAATGGCCGATATCGATATCAGTGGACAGCATCTATAGTTACATCCAACTTCAAGGGAATCACATAGATTTACTTACTAGGACAAGCAGATGTTGGTGGTAATGAGAGAGCAGACAGACTTGCATCCCAGACACCAATAGAAGAGGAACTAACAATGGATAAGGGGAATGTGATGAAACTGTATCATGAGCTCCTGCTGGATGCGTACACCACGACTGATAAAACATCGAGCTTGAGACTTGAAGTATTGTGTATTAAGTGTGGCCGTAGTAGAACTTAACGCCTGCAGGGAGGAACAATAAGAATATTTAACCAGCTTTCCTCGTATTTGCTTCATCATCTGTTAGGGGAGACTGAGAAACATTGCGTCAACCTTGTGTTTCTTATGTCAGTCGAGCTTGCCACTTATGTCCCCAGGATGACCACTGGTTATGGTAGCATAACCAACCAAAGTCTATACCCCTCTAGTTTCCCTCCACACCCACCTGTCCTGGAGCAACGTGTTCATATAATCTTAGTTGTGTCTAATTTCTAATATCTAGGAGTTAACAAACAGCTTCCGGGATCAGCAAGAGAACAGCAATAACAACTTTGGCACGGGAACTCGGATATAGTTGTTACGTACATGTCTGTTCCCATTGGCGACCTACGGCTGAGAAACATGGACAATAAATAAATCTACCGCCAAAAGAAGAGGCGTTCGAAATGAAGTGCTAATGAAGAGTCCTGAGAATACCATGGGCAGCAAGAAAGACCAACCAAGACGTGATAAGAACAATCAACATTCAAGAAGGCTGGCTTTTAAACACCATATTAAGAAGGAAGTTGGTGTTTTTTTTAATCGGCAATGTGAAGAGACTCGATGGCGTGGAAAGAGTAATGTTGGAGGGGGATATAGAAGGCAGTAGAGGCGGAATCCGAAGCTGTTGGACAGGAGATATTCTTCTTCTTCTTCTTCATCGTTCATTCTCAAACTCTCGCTGTATCTCCCTTGTAGCAGAACCATGGTCCTACTAGATTTACAGCAGGATGTAGTCCAGAGAATGAAAATACGTTGTTTCGCAGTTTTATTTGCGCCAATGGCCCGATACCCCCGTCTTCGGCGGTAGGAGATATTCAAGAATGCATGCATATGTCGCTAGAGGAAGCGGGGTAACTTGCCCGAGACCGCGGGGATTTCAGGAGATTTATAAGGAAGATTACGTTCTGGAAAGAATACGTCACGTGACACACACATACGTCACATGACACAATCTTAGTTGTGCGTTTCCTCTTCTTCTTCAGCGTTCATTCTCAAACTCCCGCTGGATCTCTCTTTTATAGCAGGACAATTGTCCTAATAGATTTCCAACAGAATGTAGTCCAGAAAATAGAAAGAGCGTTGTGTCGCCGTTTTCTTTGCGCCAGTGGCCCGACATCCCCGTCTTCGGTTAGTTTTTGTGTATAAATTATGTGTAATCTTAGTTGTGTGTGTGTGCGCATAAATGTATTTGTATAATTAGTTTGTGTGTGTGTATAAATGTATTTGTATATGTATTAATCTTAGTTGTGTGTGTGTGCGTGTGTCTAAATGTATTTTCGTATGTAATGTTAGTTGTAATATTAGTGAAGAAAATCACTACGTCAAAGGGGTGCAAAGGGAACGCATTGCTCTTGGCGGACCCAGGGTTAGCAGATAACCAAGATCCCAAAAGTGCCTCCTCGTGGTGCACCCTGGTAACAGAAATGCAGCGGCTCGTGCTAATTCTGGCTAAACCTTTTGGGGATCGTGTCCGTGAATGTGGAGGTAACAGATGGAAAGAGATTTGACCGCAAAAAGACAGAAAATATCTCCGACACCTCTGTGCCAACACATGCAGCAACACTGTCGACACACAGTGAAGCTAGTAAGTTCGGTAGAAGCATTGGAGGGCGGCCAATGTAGTCGGTACGAAGCAGGCAGATGTTCCAATAAAATTAAAAGCACAATGAGTACACTGAGAAAGATGCACAGCGCTAGAGGGCAGCGTCATGTGCAAAGATCACGGAAAACGGTTCGATGAAATTGGAACTAAAGCATTGTATGCTTGAGACAAGATTCTAGTTACCGGTGATCCCAGCCTGGGCTCAACTCTACTGTCGAGTCTTTCCTATACCGGAAGCATGATCGCGGAGATAAAAGGTTCAGTACCCGATGAGCACAGGCACAGCAGTCCGAGGTGACAAGCACTGTTCAGCTCTAGAAAAACACGCAAGTCCCTAAATATGTGTACAGATTCACTTGGACGAAGGGCTCACGAAGTTGGTGAGCAAAGCTTCTGCTAAGAAGGCGAACGAACCCGAGCTCAACTCTTCTGTCAAGTTCTTCCTAAACCGGAACCAGGCTTGAGGACGAGAAAAGTTTTAGTACCCGATTAGCACAATACGTCTAATTACACGAGGCAAGTTCACTGTCTGCGGAACGCCTCGTGTAGGACAAACCGTCTCGGCGTAGAGTTAGTACACATTTGCTGTCTGGCGACAGATAGGAAGGCTGTCACAGGCTAGGGTAGCTACCCGAACTATCAAGTCATGCCGAAATTGGATGTGCTAGGCCTACAAGGCGCATAACGGTGGCACAACGTAATCACGCTCCCCGCGGAAATCAATGGAGCGAACGCAAAACAAACAAACAAACACACAAAGTCAAAAAATGCTGGCTACTTCCTGGTTAGGATAACCTACCAATTAAAAAAAAATGTTAATTGTGTGTGTGTGTATGCAGTTCGCAGAGCGTGGATCATATATAATGTAAGAGGCACGTGTCTAATTAAAGACTTAGTCCCGGCTGTTTGACATGCAGCAACGCGCAGAGACATATCTGTGTCTGACTCAATCCGTTTTGAAATCAAATTATATGTATTGATACAAACAAGTCTCTGACCCGTTCACTCGTGAAACCAATACACACATTTTCTGACTCGTGAAACTAACACACACAGTCACTCACTCGTGAAAAAAATACACAGTCTCTGACTCTCTCACTCGTGAAACCAATATATAGTCTCTGACTCGATCATTCGTGAAACCAATACACAGTCTCTGACTCTCTCACTCGTGAAACCAATATATAGTCTCTGACTCGATCATTCGTGAAACCAATATATAGTCTCTGACTTAATCATTCGTGAAACCAATACACAGTCTCTGACTCGATCATTCGTGAAACCAATACACAGTCTCTGACTCGATCATTCGTGAAACCAATATATGGTCTCTGACTTAATCATTCGTGAAACCAATATATAGTCTCTGACTCGATCATTAGTGAAACCATTACACAGTCTCTGACTCGCTCATTCGTGAAACCAATATATAGTCTCTGACTCGATCATTCGTGAAACCAATACACACAGTCTCTAACTCGCTCCGTCTTGAAACAACACACAGCCTCTGGTTTACTTAGTCTAAAAACTAGTATACTGAATATAAAACTAGAGTACCCAGAACAAAATGAAGTTTTATTGCAAGATGCGATGTATCATGGCGATAAGTGAGTATTGAACAATATAATGAATCCAGATACCAATCAAAACTCTGGAAGATATCTTCAAAGCAGAGACATTTCATGCACAAATCAAGTTTTTATGATTTAGCAGAGAACTACATGGCAACGTTCTTGTAGTCTGTTTCGTATTCATGAGTTTGTTGATACGAAATCTGGCAGTGGTGTATGGTTAACAAGAGCATTTTTCGAAGGTACCAGGTTCGATCTCCGGTAAGGAATTTTGTCCCCGTAGGAGTGTAAATTAAAAAAAATCCAACTGTAACATGATATGTCGACATCAGCCTGCGGCCTTTATCACACACGCCATTCGAAATCACCACGCAACTCCTTAACGGGGAAAATGCAGTATTTTGACACTACCTGTGTGTTGTCGCGTGAGTTACAGAGCTACGTGATCATGGTGAAACATTCCACAGGCAACGTGCGGCTCAGCTGAGAGAGGCTGTGTAATCTGGAGGCCCGAGTACAACTCTCTCTAAAACTTTTTTTTGGGTAAGATTAAAACAAACTAACCATAATTGAAACTGGAAATTTAAAAAAAAACAACCATGGTTCAACCCCGGATCTACTTAATATTGATACCAACAAATAATTTGCCCATAAATTTGATAAATGAACATGGCATATGGTGCCACATAAAATGGGGGTGGGGAGAAGATTCCAGTCAGAGTACTATAACAAAAGTACCAAACACTGTATCATCATGTGCCTGTCATTCTGGAGTGAAGTTAGCATTCATAAACAATACATATTAATTATCAAATGGTCATAGTATTACATGGGTATACTGCCTTGGTCATGCGGGGGTCAGAGGCAGCGAAAGAGCAGACACATTGGCGGCAATGCTGTGGTATTAAAGAGAAATATGACCGACTTAATAACGACTTTTACTACACAGTTAATAAAGAAGGCGATGCTGAAGATGGTAATTGCACATACAAAGAATGACAGAAATGAAAGTGAGCAGGGGTGAGAGCACAAAGTGCGTCTTCTCTGGAAAGATCCAAAGATCACATAATCAACACCTAACTGGGACTTTGAGCCTGCATACTCTTGGATGGTTGATGGAATGGAGAGTGGAGAACTTATGGGAATGTATCGCGATGTTGGTTTCATGAATTGACAAACAATATCTCACCAAGACAAATGAGCGAGATAATTATTATAATTAGTCATTATCATTGACGAACTTGTTATTTTAGAATAAGAATGACTTATTGTACAACATAAACTACTTGACTTGTTATAGAAATGGACGATTTCGTTATTATAGGACATTAGTCGGACATGCCAGAATATTAGGAATCCAAGTAAACAATGTCTGGACATGCATGTTATCTGTGAGGATAACTTAAGAAATGTGAGTGATGGCCGTACAGACTTCCAGGATGAGAATGGAATCTTTGGGAACAGAGAGCAACAACAAAATTCTTAGAAGACACTTGACAAAAGAAAATCATAAATATACAAATTCTACAAGATTCAAAACTATATATATTCTTCAAGACTTGAAACTATAGAAATTCTACAAGACTTGAAACTATAGAAATTCTACAAGACTTGAAACTTAAAAATTAAATGGCTTAATAATAATACTGTATAATCTTTCAGAATTTAAAAATGTGTCCATTGGGCGACTTGTCAAATCCAGTATCAATTCTCTCAGACAAACTGTAGGTTCTGTACAAGAATTGTTGCCTATGATTAAGTTAGAGCAACGGTTCTCAACCTGTGGGTGGCTACCCCTTTGGGGGTCGAATGACCCTTTAACAGGAAAGGCCATTGGGAAAAAAACACGACGTAGCAACAAAAAGAAGTTTATGGTTGTGGGCCACCAAAAAATGAGGAACTTTATTAAAAAGTTGCGGCATTAGGAACATGTTACAATAAAACTTAGAAAAATAGTTATAATAGTAAATTGTGATTAGGTAGTACTTGTAGTAGAAGTACTATTAGAATCTGTGGCAGAAGAGTGAGCTATACTAACAATCACAGCAGAAAAAATGTGTTATGATTGTAAAATGTGTTATATTACTAAGTATAACAGAAGTACTTGCAACTATGTACAACTAAAGCTGTGGCAAAGTGGTAATAACACCACAGAAGCAACCCTTTTTAGATCATGTGTTTTCCCAGTGTCAATCCGCATGGTTTGCGCCTGTGGGTATCACCAATATCCCACTAGGTAAACCACCCATGCAACAGACAATCTTAGTAGATGGGATGACATGCTGTTATATTGAGGTTATCTTCTTATAGAAGCTTCATGGCACGTCATCTATACAATTATGCTTTTTATCCTTTTATTTTGTTGTTGCAATGTGTTTTATTATTTTTATATGTGTTCATACCCAGTGGTTGGGAGGGAGCCAGAGATGTACTGCGCAGCACTGGGGAGGAAGAAACTAACAGCACTGTTTTTTCATATGGCTGAGGAGCATCATAGAGGCACAGTGAATCAGGATGTGACAATCCTTTTGATTTGAACATTTGGTTGCATGCCTGGAGGAATAGAGAAGTTCGACATAACCAGTAATCATTTCATGGCGGGGAATGAGCACAGTGAACCCTATCTTGGCTGCAGTGGCTCAGAGCAGTGCATAGGTACAAGCCTACCTTCCTGATTATCCAGTTACCTCTTGTCTCTAGCCAAAGCAGGCCTGCTTGTCCGGAACAAAGCAGCATTTTGATTATCCACGACGAAGACATCCTTCTGGAAAGAATATGTCACTTGATATATACCAACAATGTGAAGATGAAATAGCAGCATTTGAAACAAAATGTTACAGAAAAATACTCGGAATACCATGGACCAAAAATATCACCAATGTAGCCATCCTGAGAGAAATGAAAGTAAATGAAAACTGGCTAAACAGCATGATTCTTTCCAAAAAACTACAATATTTTGACCATAACAAATGCTATGACAACCTAGAGAAGACCATAATGGAAGGGATGATGCCAGAGAGATGAAAAAGAGGCAGACCAAGAATAGAAACGCAAGACATCAAAAACCACCAGAACATGACATTATCAGAAGCAGGAAGACTGTCTCAAGATCGAAAGAAATTTCAAAATGCTGTGATGACTGCTACATCATGTTCAGGATATGCCACCTGATGATGATGATGATGATATATAACAGAAGTTATACCAGCAGTAGAGTTAAAATATGTATTATAGTCATTGTAGTCGGGTTATATTAGTAATTAGATTAGAAGTTATAATAGTATTTAGAAGTTATATTAGCTATAGAGTTAAAATATGTATTATAGTCATTGTAGTCGGGTTATATTAGTAATTAAATTAGAAGTTATAATAGTATTTAGAAGTTATATTAATAATTATATCAGTAATTAGATTAGAAGTTATATTAGCACTAGAATATAAATTATATCAGTAATTAGATTAGAAGTTATATTAGCACGTATATTAGAAGTTACATTAGTAATTATATTAGAAGTTACATTAGTAATTATATTAGAAGTTACATTAGTAATTAGATTAGAAGCTACATTAGTAATTTGAATAGAAATTATACTAGAAGTTATATTAGTTACTGGTAAACCTGTCATTTAGTAAGTATAGCCAATTGAAGTCATTACAGTAGAATAGAGCATGTTTAATGAACAATTGTAAAACATACAATTATAACATACCAATTTATACAATTATAACATAACAGTTTATACAATAGAATCCCTATATAACATTTTACATTTATAACTAATATCCGTACTTAACAATATTTTTCAAAATTCCCTATGTAATAATGTATGTGAAGGAATTTTGGTAATTAAATGAAAATTGTGTGGGTGTGAACAATTTTTTATTATACGGATCCCACTGCATTAGTAATTATAAATTGTTTCTGGGAAAGGGATTTATAAGCAAAACAGAAAATGTTCAAACAGTTTCCATAAATAGCATATTGGGGAATCCCCTGGAGTGGATGATATCAAGGGACTTTTCTAGATGAAGTCACAACATGTTATAAATATGTGGACTATTTGTGATTCAATATCAATCAATAAATCCCATAACCCTTCAGGGTCGTAGGGGTACCACATTGGAAGCTTCAGCACACAGAGTCCTCCAGCGAATTCTATCCTCAGCGATGCGGATGAGTGTAAATGATTCAATATGGAAATCATTTAATGAATTTCCAGGATGTCATAAACTAGAGTATAGCAATCTAGAATTAGGGTTTGGATTAGTGTGTACGAAACTAGATTATAGTAATAGATGGATAGGATTAGCATGTCAGAAACTAGAGTATAGTAACCCAGGATTAGCACCTCAGAAACTAGAGTATAGTAACAATGGGTTAAGGATGTCAGAAACTAGACATGCTCCATCCACGACCTCTTTTCACTGTTAAACAAGGAATAGGATTCATGAACAAGCACAAAGAAGTGTAACAAAATCTAGTCAAAATCAACGCCTATTTTATCGATCTCTTGACCTATATTCTATGGAAACACGGTTGAAACATGTTCTTTGATTGACATATGAATCCCTTCATATCACCCAGAAATTATAATAGAAAGTACAATATAAATTTGGCACAGAGTCAAAACTAAATGCCTGTTTGACCCTCATAAGACGTACACATTTCATTTAAAAGAAATCATACAATATATGTACACATTTCAATTAAAGAAATTAGACAATATATGTACAAATATACTGAATAAAACCATATCTGGATCTCAGCATGTTCTCAAATCAAGCCCTGCATTAGAGCGATTGTGAGATAACTGTAATAATGTGAATGCATGTTGTAATGTGAACACAGTTATAAAAATGTGAAATATTAAACTGATATTCCGCACAAATGTCAAATATCAAAAAACATTTCATTTATTTGACGGACAGAACAAGCAGTCATTAACAATTGTCTATCATTTGGTGCAGACTGTTCCACTTAAGACTGTGCTTCCTAATAATCAGGAGAAAGTCATGGCTACAGCAAAAATGGCAGTATAATCTGTGTGGGAGACTGACACGAGAGAGAATTATTTAGATGTCATACGTGTCTCCCAAAGATTTCTCTTATGTAATAATGGCAAAATATTAATGAGAACGTAGAATATGATAATACAATCTTCTGCATTCCTTCTCAAACTCCTGCACATTAGAAGATGTAGTCCAGAGAACGGAATGCATTGTGTCATGGTTTACAGCGGTATCATTTTGGCCTAACGCATCCGACTTCAGGGTCACTCCGACCATTTATGGGATGGGACTCTCAACTCCACCCTAATACTTCCTTAGTCGCCTCTTACAATGTACATGACTCGTAATAGTGTCACTGTTATTTGCTCCCATTTCATGTCCCAGCAACAGATGAGCAACAATTTAAAATGTGCATTTTCTAGTGAGAGAAGCAGAGTACACATAAACTGATGACATCATATAATTTACTTTCAGCAAACAATTCAAAGTTGTGCACACAGCAGCAGAGGTACATCTAGTGTATATGGCGCCCGGAACAAAACTCCGCCTTCACTACATCTCTACATATCAACAGCTATGACAATGTGAAGGTATCCTAACATTCTCAACGTTATTGAAGATACAACCGTATCAGACACATATACTGTCATATCTCTGGTGCTATGATAACTTACATCCACGGTAGCAACATAACAAACTCAAATTTAGTTACATATGGAAGTCAGAGCGCATGTATGCTGGCATACAGTGGCAGACAAGGATCTACAAATATTGATTACTGGCAAAGATACTAAAAGATCACACAATATTAACATGCCTAATATTTATGTCAATTGAGGTGAGAAAAAGGAATTTTTAGAAGTTACCGTACATGATGTTCGTCCGTCGTGATCGACGATGACCAAAAACTCAACCGCTCGTAATAACAATAAATAATAAAATAATAAAGTTAATAGTGCGTTTTTAAATGACTAGCAAGTCCAATGCGCGCACAAAATGTTCTTTTACAGAATTGACAACAATAGAAGGTATCTGTGTGAGGTTGAGATGTTTTTTTCTTTTCTACGTGTCCGCTTCTGTCTTGCAGTTTCTTGTCTGAATTCTTCTGCCGCTAGTGCTCCCGTTCTAATGCTGTAACGCCATGCTGTTCTATCCTGAGCGAGGCTCTCCCAAGCGCCTACGTCAATGTTAAGATGTTTCAAGGATGACTTGAGCGTGTCTTTGAAACGCTTTTTCTGTCCACCAGCTTTTCGAAATCATGCCTTGAGTTCTCCATAATATATTTGTTTTGGCAAACGCGAGTTCTCCATACGCACAAGATGGCCTGCCCAGCGTGCCTGCGCCTTCATAAGTATTGTGTGGATGCTTATTGAGGTTGATTTTTAATTAATTCTGATGTATGGAAGTGAATCTTCGACACTCAAAAATATGAGAGAACAGTGAAAAATGACAGAGACTTCAGAGATGTAGTTTTATAGGAGAATGTTAAGAACAGAATGGACAAATCAAAAGCATAATAAAGAAATCTGGAAAGTTAATTCAAAAAGAGAGCTGCTTACCTGCATCAGAATGAGGTAGTTCGCATATTTTGGACACATCATGAGAAGAGGACAGATGGAACATGCTGTAACAACAGGCAAGTTGAAGAGCAAGAGGGGTAGGGGAAGACCAAGAGAGAAGATTATTGACAACCTAACATTGTAGCATGTGGTAGAACATCGGTATCGGAAATGATTGACAGCACGCGAAATAGAAGGATGTGGGGAAAAAGATAACCAACGCCACATGCATAGAACATAAGAAGAATATTTAATGGGACTCACTTGACATTTAGTAAGCTGACCTACTGACCAGACTGCCACTGATGCTTCAGTCTGACAGCAATCTGAATTTGATTGACGAAATTATTCCTGCAGTCAGAAAGAAAATATGTATTCTAAATGTTGACGTTAAGTGAATTCTTATACAGTCAGAGAGGAAACAGGTGAATTCAAAGATGAAACAGGTGAATTCTTATAGTCAGAGAGGAAACAGGTGAATTATTTCAGCTGACCAACAAGTGAGTTCTTATTCAGTCAGAGAGGAAACAGGCGAATTCATATATAGTCAGAGAGGAAACAGGCGAATTCATATATAGTCAGAGAGGAAACAGGTGAATTCAAAGATGAAACAGGTGATTCAAAGATGAAACAGGTGAATTGTTATAGTCAGAGAGAAAATAGGTGAATTATTTCAGCTGACCAACAAGTGAGTTCTTATTCAGTCAGAGAGGAAACAGGCGAATTCATATATAGTCAGAGAGGAAACAGGTGAATTCATATATAGTCAGAGAGGAAACAGGCGAATTCATATATAGTCAGAGAGGAAACAGATGAATTCATAAATAGTCAGAGAGGAAACAGGTGAATTCATATATAGTCAGAGAGGAAACACGTCTCCTTAACTTGATTGCTAGACTGCGTAAGTAATCAGAGAAATACAGTGGAACCAAGACGACTGATGAGTCTTGTACTGTAGTCAGAATGGAAGCAGGCTCGTAAAAACGGTCAGACTCCGGGGATTTTTCAAACATATAATAAGCATATTCATGTACCCAAACATAAACGGCAGAAAGATTTGCTTGCATCTGGTATTACCCAACAGATGTTTCTACCACTGATTACTGCTGTTTCTACCACTTATTACTGCTGTTTCTACCACTGATTACTGATGTATCTTTCAACAGTTGTTTCTACCACTGATTACTGCTGTTTCTACCACTGATTACTGATGTATCTTTCAACAGTTGTTTCTTCCACTGATTACTGCTGTTTCTACCACTGATTACTGATGTATCTTTCAACAGTTGTTTCTACCACTGATTACTGCTGTTTCTACCACTGATTACTGCTGTATCTTTCAACAGTTGTTTCTACCACTGATTACTGCTGTTTCTACCACTGATTACTGATGTATCTTTCAACAGTTGTTTCTACCACTGATTACTGCTGTTTCTACCACTGATTACTGCTGTATCTTTCAACAGTTGTTTCTACCACTGATTACTGCTGTATCTTTCAACAGTTGTTTCTACCACTGATTACTGCTGTTTCTCTTACCATATCTGAACAAAATAAATGCTGGCTAAAAAAACACACAATGCAAAATAAACATAACACATGCAACCTTAAACCTGGAAAAAAATGTATGGCTTTCAATTCCTCTCAATAAAATTATATAGGAACAAATTGGATGTATGAATAATGCTATCAGCACACCTTTCTATTGAACCACGACACATATATTGTCTCCATTAGATCAACTCAGATTTCCACTTAGATCATGTCAGATCTCCACAAAGTTGACATCAAATTACTACATAGATTATGTCAGATCTCTAAATAAAAAAAAAATAAAAAATCACATCAGATCACATAAAATCAAGTCTAGTATCTCCCTTGATTAAACGAGTTCTTCACATAGACCGACCTTCTAAATATGTGACTTGACCGACCTTCTAAATATGTGACTTGACCGACCTTCTAAATATGTGACTTGACCGACCTTCTAAATATCATGTGACCTGTTCATCTTTCTCAGATAACGTGACTTGATCATTGTGATCATGTGACTTGATCATGACATACATTATATACGTTCTCTGGTAGATATCTGCATGTACTCTGCAACAGACTAGACAATCGCCTATACAACATACAACAGACTAGACAATCGCCTATACAACATACAACAGACTAGACAATCGACCGTGTTGCCTGTAATCACTCCCACCCACAGATTAGACAATTGACTTTGTTACTTGTTACCACTCTCTCACATACTTTGTTACTTGTTACCACTCTCTCACATACTTTGTTACTTGTTACCACTCTCTCACATACTTTGTTACTTGTTATCACTCTCTCACATACTTTGTTACTTGTTACCACTCTCTCACATACTTTGTTACTTGTTACCACTCTCTCACATACTTTGTTACTTGTTACCACTCTCTCACATACTTTGTTACTTGTTACCACTCTCTCACAGACTAGACAATTGACCTTGTTACCTGCTACCACTCTTTCAATCTGGGAACCAACATTTTCTCTCATACAGTGTAAACAGATATCTCTGTGGTTGAAAACACTTTCTTAGGGAACAAATGCTCCACATATTAGCAGAAAATTGAGATTCAATCAACAACAGAAACCAACAACAGCATTCATTAGTAGTTGGTACTTCCACAAATAATTCTTATCTGAAGGAACTTATATCTGCCAGATTTCTTTTACTGCCGTTTCTGTATTCTGATCAGTTCATCTGCCTGACTGTCGACTACGGACACGGAAATGCCGAACTGAGCAGCGTAGTAGGTCAGCATGATGATAGTGTGAGCGCATGGGATGGAGAATGCAAACATATTAATAGCGATAACCATGTCTGAAATCATGAAAAATACCGCCCCAGCACATCCGCACAGTTTTGTCCACGTCCAGAGATCATCGTAAAACTGTACGCGTGCCATCGCTCGCCAAGCCATGGTGCAGATTAGGGTAATGTAGAAGGGGGCCAGATAAGCCATGGGTCCCCGTAAGTAGCTCTGAAGATAAGTGTACACAATAAATCCCAGTGCCATAAAAGCAGCTCCTGGATACGGCTTCAGAGGACGCCATCCAAACGCTCTGGAGTACATGATCTGAGCTATGGCGAAGCTGAGAAGACCTAGCTCCAAGTTCCCTGGTGAAGACTTCCATACTAACAATATATCTCCCACTACGGAGAAGACAAGTCCTACTAGAATCCTGCGAGAATATCTGTAGCACTCGTCAAAACTCATCCCATGGAGCAGAACAAATACAACAAGGGAGATCACAGGAAGGCACTTAACAATGCAGAAAAATATGGAGGCTTTCTCTTCTTGTCCAAATAGAACGAAAAATATGGCAACTGCTTTGAAGAATGGGACTAGCTTAGGTCCAACACTTTTCAACTGAGGAATATAAAAAAAATTAGGCTGTCAACTTCTTTCGTACATGTTGACATAACGTATACAAGATAGTTAGCATAACAGGGATATAACATTAGTACTAGTTAGTTAGCATAACAAGAATATAACATTAGTACTAGTTAGAATAACGGATGTGATATAACATTAGTAATAATAAGTTAGAAATAACGGATGTAATATAACAGTACTAATAAGTTAGAATAACAAATGTGATATAACATTAGTACTAATGTTAGCATAATAGCAAGGATATAATATTATCACTAATTAGTATAACATAAAAGGGCTATAATATTAGTGCACGTTAGCACAACAGATGGGGCATAACATTAAATTCATTCTTGGTAATAAATGAGAGTATGACATTGCTGAAAAGTGAATTATGAAGAGAGATGCAACTTGTAAAGCAGTCAGTCTGGATGTGGTGAATGCATGTACTGTGAGGGTGCTGATGTTCTGTGATGACAAGTACTCTTAGGGGCTACGTTCTGTGTAGACAATTACTGTTTAAAAAGGTTAGAATATGGGTCTATTTCTATGAAATAGTACTAAAATCAAAAAGAGCGCATCATCTTGTGAAAAGAGGAGAAATGCAGCAGCTCAACAGCGGAGAGCAGCTAGAAAGTCATGGATAGACCAAGATCTGTCTACAGTCGTTATTCCATGTCCAAACTGTCCAAGGACATTTGCGGCTCGAATAGGGCTCATTAGCCATCTACGAACTCATAATCAAGGACATAACTAAAATTGAATTTTCAAAAGTGGATGTAACAAATGGTCATCATCATCATGTGATGGACGAACACAAACAGAAAATGGGAAAGATGATATGTATACGGAGAGAGCTCTCCTACTAAAATGTCATGTCATGTGCGAGAAGTTGTACCATGTGATATAGGGACCAGATGTCATGTCATGTGAGAGAAGTTGTACCATGTGATATAGGGACCAGATGTCATGTCATGTGAGAGAAGCTGTACCATGAGATATAGGGACCAGATGTCATGTCATGTGAGAGAAGTTGTACCATGTGATATAGGGACCAGATGTCATGTGAGAGAAGTTGTACCATGTGATATAGGGACCAGATGTCATGTCATGTGAGAGAAGTTGTACCATGTGATATAGGGACCAGATGTCATGTCATATGAGAGAAGCTGTATCATGTGATATAGGAACCAGATGTCATGTCATGTGAGAGAAGCTGTACCATGTGATATAGGGACCAGATGTCATGTCATGTGAGAGAAGTTGTACCATGTGATATAGGAACCAGATGTCATGTCACTTGAGAGAAGTTGTACCATGTGATATAGGGACCAGATGTCATGTCATGTGAGAGAAGCTGTACCATGTGATATAGGGACCAGATGTCATGTCATATGAGAGAAGCTGTACCATGTGATATAGGGATCAGGTTGATGGAACACACTGTTTTAACGAGCAAAGTATAAGCTATAAATAAAAACCCAGATTGGTCAAAAGACTGGACAAATGCAGTATCTGGACACGGTTTGTTGATATGAGAGCTTGCTGAAACACATAGAACTGATCTCTGGCAAACCCTTAAACAAACTGTTACTAAATACTACATCCTTTGAGAATATAAAAAAACAACTTTCGTTACTGCATGTTGTCCTGAGTAAGAGTGAAGGGAGGCTTTCTGTGGGCTGCCCTGTTTAGGAGTACAGAGAGGCTTTCTGTGGGCTGTGGAAATAAAGGCTACTATGCCATAGCTGATGTCGCGACATGTACAGGAAGGATTTTGATTGTACCTCAGAAAGATAAAATCATGTCACAACCGTGGATTGAAACTGAGACTTCAATGGTCTGAGAACGGCGTTCTAGCCACACGCCCATGCGCTCCACTTTTAGAATAGTAATGTGTGCTTATTCAAAACAACGTCACTAATTTAGGCTGATCAGACTGTTTCTGTGATTTTCATTGGATGAGCACACTGAATATACACAAAATAAAAATGATCAGTCACATCAACGGCCCGTGTGTGGCGGGGCCCGATTTGGGAATACATAATAGCAAAACTGTTTACCTTCCATGCATGTCAAAAGAGGCGATTAAGAAGGATTTGTGGGTGGAGTTGACTGCCCCATTCCATATAGGGTCAAAGTAACACAAGCTATGCTGAAGTCAGATGTGCCAGTCCGAAATGAGCAAATATCGCAACATAGCTGTAAACCATGACATAAAGCATTCCGTTCTCCAGACTACATCCTGCTAATCTGCAGGAGTTTGAGAACGAGCATAGAAGAGGTCTCAATCATGATGATGCAGAAGATGTAGGCAGATGATACTGTGGAATAGCAGGTAGTTTCTATTACTTGACTCATTCTGTGTACGTAGATGACATAATGAATGTGGGCTAGTAGGCACATGACAGAATGAAGTAGAACACGCAGAAACATGACACAAGAAGTAGGGAGCATATGAAACATGACAGAATAAAGTAGTATATAAGCTGTATAAATTGTAGTCAAGTGACATTCTTCTTCGTTCGTTCTCAAACTCCTGCAGATAGGCAGGATGTAGTCCGGAGAACGGAATGCGTTGTGTCATGGTTTACAGCATTGCTGTGATATCTGCGCCTTTCGGCCTGACACATCTGGCTTTAGCGTGGCTTTGGGTCACTGACCCTATATGGGATGGGACAGCCAACTCCATCCCATAACCTCCTTAGTCGCCTCATACGACATGCATGGAAGGTAAACAGTATTGCTATTCTTTGCTCCCCTTTTGGGCCCCGACAACACAAGAGCGAAGAGACATAAATTATAATCAAGTGACATAAATTATAGTCAAGTGATATAAATTATGGTCAAGTGACATAAATTATAGTCAAGTGATAAAAATATTGGTCAAGTGATAGAAATTATAGCCAAGTGATATAAGCTTTAGACATTGATTTGAGGCAACCGCTCTGACCTGAAGAAGACAGCGGACTTTGACAGGCCTGACAATATAACATGACTGCAGAGGAAGAGACTTTAGACAAGTAAATTATAGTCAAGTAATAGAAGCTAGTCAAGTGATAGAAAATATAGTGAAATGAAAGAAACTATAGTCAAGTGATAGAAACTATAGTCAAGTGATAGAAACTATAGTCAAGTAATAGAAGCTACAGTCAAGTGAAAGAAAATAGTCAAGTGATAGAAAATATAGTCAAGTGATAGAAACTATAGTCAAGTGATAGAAACTATAGTCAAGTAATAGAAGCTACAGTCAAGTGAAAGAAAATAGTCAAGTGATAGAATCTATAGTCAAGTGATATAAAATATAGTCAAGTGATAGAAACTATAGTCAAGTGATAGAAACTATAGTCAAGTAATAGAAGCTACAGTCAAGTGAAAGAAAATAGTCAAGTGATAGAAAATATAGTCAAGTAATAGAAGCTACAGTCAAGTGAAAGAAAATATAGTCAAGCGATAGAAACTATATCTGACCAAGTGATGACGTTAACCTGCCACATACTGCAAGTTATTGAAAGATCATATAATTTATATCAACGTTAATATGAGTATATGGGGTGCTCCGACATTTAATACCAAGTCAATACTCAACAAACCTGGTCACAAACACACACCATAAATCAATAAAACGATTAAAAAAACACACGATATTGCTGAAAATGTAAAGAAAGTACTCAACCAAGGCCATGAGTCATGTAATTATATGAAACTAGTCACAGATGTGTGATATTCAAACTAATAAATGTGGTTTTGTCAAACAACCAGTGCAGTATTAATATTGTTAGTGGTCTCGGCTGCCTGCGGTATATTGTTTGTTTTGTTTGGTGTTAAGTTCACGCTGAGGGCAGATAGGTTGTCAATATACCAGAGCCATGTAAGGAGAACTTTGCTGATCAAGTACTGAGTTGAGAGCATATTTATTACTGCATGGTTAGTTTCTGAATGTTAGGACATTACCTTCGCTAGACGACCTCTGTACAGCGTCACTACTTTAGGTCACTTCGACTATTTGTTGTGATTTTCATTGGGCCTTTATTTATTGTTATTTATACTTTTGCCAGCAAATGAAAAATTCTAACAATATTTGATTATCATAAAGCAGTGACGATGAACGCATGTCTGTCTGACGAATGTCATGGTCAAGCAATATCACTTCTCAATCAATCAAGTGCCATGCTGAATTGTGTTGGCGATCATGTGTCTCCAAGCCTCTATATCGCTTGTGTTGTCAATAAGCTCGGTTGGTGAGCTTCTACCGTGCCACAATACAAGTCCATCTAGTAATTTTTCTCTTTGTCGTCCCATATCTCTTCTCCCCTTGATCTCTTTCCAGTTGTTATTAAATGTTCAATCTGTGTTCTTCTCAGCACATGCCCTAGAAACATTGACTGTCTGCCCCTAATGTGTGATATGATTGATCTTTTTTTACGCCAGCATCAATGAGAACCTCTGCATTAGTTTCCTTAACTGTTTATGGTATTTTCATCATTCTTCTCAGAAACCACATTTCTGCATCCTCTAATTCGCTTTGAATTTTTTCGTTTACAGTCCATGCTTCACATCGATAAAAAAGAATTGGTTCGATATAACATCTCAGTATTCGAATTCGGGTCTGCATTGATAGTCTTCCATTGCACAAAACGGTTTTCATTTTTCGGAATGCTGATTTGGCTTGTGCTGTTGGACTCTTTTACCTCATTTGAGCATCTGACTTCTGATATTAACAGGGTGCCAAGATATTTCACTTTTTCAGCTTGTGCTAATTGTGTGTCATCAACCATTATATTGCATCTTGGCACCAAGAGGTATATGTCTCTTCGAGACAACCATTATTTCTGTTTCCTTCTTGTTTAAACTGAGGTCTTTGTTTTCACTTTCTTTCACTACTTTATCTAATAGGGCTTGTAGTTCCTGTTCACTTCCTGTGATCATTACTGTGTCGTCAGCATATCTCAAGTTATTTATATTGCATGATCCCACTTTATCCCTGGAATATCTTCTATATTTCGCATAATGTATTCTGTATACAGGGAGAAAGGGTCCGGTGACATTACACAACCTTGTCTGACATTAATTTCTATCTTTTGAAATCTACCTATACTGTTGTTAACTCTCACCACAGCTGTTTGCTTCCAATACATATTTT
Source organism: Meghimatium bilineatum (assembly GCA_034231615.1). Lineage (NCBI taxonomy): Eukaryota > Metazoa > Mollusca > Gastropoda > Stylommatophora > Philomycidae > Meghimatium > Meghimatium bilineatum. The sequence continues at coordinate 11,032,726 of CM067318.1, forward strand.
TTACTATTCTTAGATCTTTCCCATCAACGTTAAGACTTTCTAGCAATTTTATAATCTCTGAATGCTTCACCTTGTCAAATGCTTTGTTGTAATCTATGAAACACAGATAAAGGTCTTGCTGTACTTCTATGGCCCTCTCCATTAATGTTCTTACTATATATAGGGCATTTCTTGTGTCTTTTCTACGAATCCACATTGTTCGTCTGCTATCTCTGGTTTTTTTTTTTTTTCTAATTGTTCTGTGGTCTTCGCAATCTACTGCACCAGGTTTCTTTGGTAGTGCTATGAAAATTGATTGTAGCAAATCTGATGGAATATAGCCACTGTTTTAGATGTCATTTAACATTTTGGTGATAACTTCAATGCCATAATCTCCCAGGGCTTCTAATTCTTCTTTTGTAATCTTTTCCGGACCCGATGACTTTTTGTTATTTTAAGTGTTGTATTGCTACCTTTACCTCTGCAGTTAATATACTTGAACCTTCATTGTTATAATTTAAGTTAGTATCATTTCTTTAATATATTCTTCCCATCTGTGCATGATTTCATTTTCTCCTATTAGTATGTTCCCCTGCTTAGATTTCAGACACCCAGTCTTGTGAGCCTGCCCTCTGCCTGTTAATTCATTTATTTGCAAATGTGTGTTGCTTGTATCACATCGCTTCTAGGAGACAAATATTATCCTAGAATAGCTTCGAAACGTTGATTATGTCATGTGTATTATATCCTGTGTTTTGTTGTGTATATTAATTCACGTAAGCATCAGACAGTGATAGTGTGTCAGTCGTCATTCAGTAAACTACATAACCTGGCTCCCGCGTGAGTATTATTTTAGGAGATAGCAAAGTCCGAGGATTGGTAGTTACAAGAGGATCAAAGTTCATAATTTGTACAGTTAGGTCAGATCTGGTTTTATGAAGAATACATTTATTTCCTGGTGTGTTAGTCTATCGTTAAATATACAGTCCTGTGTACTTATTGGTCATCATGAAAATCATACCCGGATCGCGAAGGCAAGCAGCACTTTTGGCAGATTGTACGCACATGTTTGGCATAGAAATGGCATTAACATACAGACTAAGCTGAAAGTTTACAGAGTAGTGGTATTTCCAGGGCTGTTTCATCTCACAGAGGATCACAGTGATCTAGAAAATATGCAGAGTTCGGATATGGTTTGCCGAAAGTGTTGGATATCGCAGTCAAGCCGTAAACTATATCACAAAACATTATGCTCTAGATCATGCAAATTTGCAGGAGTTTGAGAACGGATGTAGAAGATTACTAGTAAAAGATACCCCAGACATTTAGAATCATCACGGATACAACTATTGTAGCCAATATATTCCCTCATGTCATTGAAAGTACTTTTAGCCATTCCTATTGTCATAGTAACTTCTGTTTCACATCTTTCAAACAAACTGCAGTATATTTCTATATTTATTTATGTTTAGCGTTTGATTATCGTAGTGTTTTTGTACTCTGGATGTTAACCCATAATTCTCTGCTCGATTTGTCTACTTGTCGATTTGTCCAGAAAACTACAATATTTTGGCCATATCAAACGCCATGACAGCCTAGAGAAGACAATAATGGAGGGGATGATGCCAGGTTGACGAACAAGACGCAGACCAAGAAAAATATGGACGCAAGACACCAAAGACCACCTGAAAATGACAGTAACCGAAGCAAGAAGACTGGCTCAAGATCGACAGAAGTTTCCAAAGGCTGTGATGATGATGTGCACTGTTGTACTAAGACGCGATTGTGTCATATGCATATATGAGAGTATTTATTAATATTATTTTCCCATTCATCTTCAGCCATGACATTCATTCTATCTGTTAAAATAAATATCTGGGTAGATGTTGGATATGCTGGGTTATAAAATACATCCCTGTCATACTCCTCTGTTAAAATAAATATCTGGGTAGATGTTGGATATGCTGGGTTATAAAATACATCCCTGTCATACTCCTCTGTTAAAATAAATATATGGGTAGATGTTGGATATGCTGGGTTATAAAATACATCCCTGTCATACTCCTCTGTTAAAATAAATATCTGGGTAGATGTTGGATATGCTGGGTTATAAAATACATCCCTGTCATACTCCTCTGTTAAAATAAATATCTGGGTAGATGTTGGATATGCTGGGCTATAAAATACATCCCTGTCATACTCTCTGTTAAAATAAATATCTGGGTAGATGTTGGATATGCTGGGTTATAAAATACATCCCTGTCATACTCCTCTGTTAAAAATTAAACATACAGAAAACCATAACGGAAGAGATGATATGGTGTTAAAAAAAGATGGACACAAGATATCAAACACCACCTGATAATGATCTGATAAAAACAAAGAAACCACTATTCGACACCATTTTTCTAACAAGGTTGTGTTATCAGTGTCAAACTTGGACTCTAGAACAATACATAATATTAACACCACTGAAATGAAATGTGTGAGACGTATGATTGGAGTTAGCCTGATAGACAAAATCAGGAATGAAGAGCTAAGAAAACAATTAGGGATCAAGTCAACATTAGAATATATTCATAAACAACAAGTTCAATGGTTCAGCTACATAACCGGACATAAAGAGCAAAGTATTATCCAAGAAGCTCTTAACAAACGATATGAAAACAGCAGACCTATTGGACGCCCTCGTAAAAGGTGGATAGATAGTGTATTAGAGACACTCGGAAATATAACAGCAGAGGAGGCAAATAGAAGAGCAAAAGACTGTACATTCCCTCTCCCCTCAACACCGAAAGGTACATGAGGACAGAAAGAAGAAGAAAACATGATAATAACGCTTACAGAAATTAGAAGATAAGCTCAAGATCGAATTGAGTTTCAAAAGACTGCTGACGGCTGCATACTGTCAAAAGAAATGTTTCATGTTGATACTGTTAGCTGCGCGTCATTCTGAACACATATTTACAAAATGTGGCTTGTTTACATGCAAGAGTAGGTTCTGTGATTCATGTCCTAGAACTATTTCGTTTTTGTTGTTTTTTGCACCAGACAAATGTCCTTCGAATCTTCACCGACAAATGACTGTGTGGCATTTTGTTGTTATCCCCAGTGAACTTTGAACGATAAAACACACACCTACAAAAATAAGCACGCTGATTGGATACAAAAATAGGTAAAGCGGGTCACGAGGTTATAATGACATAAGAACTGGAAACCCGTTCATTGCTATAAATGGGTCATGACCATCTATTGTATACAAGACCTCCACACAGAATTAATTAGGACTCCACTCGTTACGTTTTTGATTATTGTCGTGTTTCCGTTGGTCACTATTTATACACTTGGAGTCGTCACCGCTATTTTTGGAATGCGACTTCAAGTATATAAATAGTGACCAAATGAAATCACAACAATAATTTAAAAAAAGTAACACATGAAAGTATAATTAACTATGTGTAGATATATTCTAGTACAGACAGTCATAATTATAATACAATGTTCACTTTAAGAATGAAGTTGGTTAAAACACACCTCCACATTACTCCGCGACAACAGGCAATGTTCAAACAGCTGTTGAGAAGTAAAAACAATATTATTTAAATAATAATAACAGCGTTTCACCCGTGTGTTGACGAGGCCCAAAAAAGGGAGCAAAGAATAGCAACACTGTTTACCTTCCACGCATGTCGTAAAAGGCGACTAAGGAGGTTATGGGATGTATTTGGCTGTCCCATCCCATATAGGGCCAGTGACCCAAAGCCACGCTGAAGTCGGATGTGTCAGGCCGAAAGGCGCAGATATCGCAGCAATGATGTAAACCATAACACAGCGCATTACGTTCTCCGGACTACATCCTGCTAATCTACAGGAATTGGAGAAAAACGCAGAAGAAGAATATAACGGCGTTTTAAGAAAACAAAAAGAAATTTAAGAACAATATTATTGGGCACTTAACGCGTTAATGCGTTCTGCGCCTAACAACCAATCAGTGACCCACTTCATTGTTAGAGTGAAAAGAGTAATATAGGGTTGATTTCGGCGAATAAAACCTAACAGCATAATCAGAACAAAGCGGGTTCAGTCTTTTAACGCCGTGTTTTTCGATTATTTCCGTTCATTTCGTTGGTTGACGTTGGCAAACGATACACAGTATATAAATAGTGACCAACGAAAATCACAGCAATAATCTAAAACATCAAGTAAATAGGCTGATCCCGCTTTGATTTCATTCTGTTAGGTTTTATTTGGCAAGTGGTCGCGGCCTTACATACTTATACTAACAATAACAGAGAGAACATGGGGGCTAAGGATTAAAATTCTGCCCATGGAAATGCTACAATGGGGTATCGGTATAAAAATGAATAATATTCTGAAATGCCTTCACCGATTGGCTGAGGAGAAAGGCATTGGGGGGTGGGTACTTTTTTGTGCTGACGTCTCTAGTGTGGCAACCCTGACAGGTCATGGGTCATATTATTATTAGTAACACAACATTTCAATTAACATCTACCTTGGTTCTCCATCACTGTATGGTCTACATTACGTGATCACAATTGACAGTTTACACTGGCCGTATCTGGAGTTGTTTATGACAAATAAAGAGAAATTCAATTCGACGTAAACACAGATTTGAAGCCGTTATTACCAGAGCGATTTTGGCTTGGGACTACATATGTGAAGCTAGCTTCATTCCGCTTTGTTAACTTGAAGAAAAAATGGTACGCTGGGGATGTATTGATCGATTTGTGTACCAACGAGCTCGTCTGGGCAAACGGAGCTAACGAGAATTAGTAAAGTTATCCCTATACATTTATCATCTCAATATATATATTCTTGTTGATCTTTTATTTTTTGAAATTGTTAGAGTAGGACCACTTACACAGTAGCTCCGGCGTAACTATTATTAGCAACAATCCACTTTAGCGAATTTATTCGTAAACACGTGGGCTGCGACCCCTTTGGAGACCGAACGACCCTTACATAAGACCATTGGAAAACACAAATTATGAAGTAGCAACGGAAATAATTTTATGGCTGGGGGTCACCACAACATGAGAAACTGTATTAAATGGTCGCGGCAGTAGGAAGGTTGAGAATCGTTGACCTACAGAGTAGAATGCAGAAAGTGCAAAGAATAGTAAAAGAAGCACAAACGAAAATCTACAGAATAATGAACAGGGAAGACACAATATTACTCGTCTCCTTCTTCCTCGTACTCTAGTCGTAGTTAGATGGTGATATGAATATCCTTAATGAAATGGATCGCGACCAATCGCCAAATAAGAAATAACAACAGAATCAAAAGAAAGCAGAACCGGCTTTATTACGCGTTTGAAATAAAAATATTATTGCTGTGATTTTCGTGAAAATATGAATTTTGTTTGTCACTAATTATATTCTTTGTGTCATCCGGATGTTACCTGCAAATGCAGGCCAACGAAATGCACGGGGTTAATTGAAAACATGAGGCAAAAGGCTTGATTGAATTATGTTGGTAGTTGTTGCGTGAAGTATTCCTTCCAGAACGTTTGTCTTCCCAATGAACTATATGAACCTCTTTCAGTCTTGGGCGATGTGGCTTACATTTTCAAGCGATGTATTCATGTTATCTTTAATGTCGTCAGTCCATCGTCTTCTTGGTCTGCCCTTTTTCCACTACCCAGGTACTCTTCCCTCCATTATTTGTTTTCTAAACAGTTGTGTCCATGGTAGGTGTACATAGCCAAAACGTCCCGACTCAGCTGTGGTCACTAGTCCCGAGACAAGGCAGGAGTATGTCCAAGAGCTGTTTCAGGTGACCATAGCTTTCTTCTTATTGTGTATTACAGTGGGCAATTCTGTTAAATATGTGTCTTATGAAGATTTCCCGCAAGGGCATATATATATATATAAGTGCCACCGACTCCTCCCCCCTACTTCCCGTACATGTGTTGTTTGAGCCCTCTATGGCATGTTCTCAATTTGAAAATAATGATTCCATTCTTCCATGCTTGTAGATAACATCGTAGCTTTAGATACATGGATGCGTCGGGTTACGTACCTTGTTAATGAAGGCTTCATTTTTGGACACATCAGATACAAATTAGCGTCAACAAAATGTGATGATTGGGGGGGGGGGGGGCTACACACCAATTAAATTGTCCGAATGTTTTGGAGTTTTTTATTACTTATTTTTTTATTACTAGCAGTTACTTCCAATTCCAATTTTTGCTAGCTGGTCTGCTGTCTCATTTTCCCAGGTTTGTCAATGACATGGAATCCACGAGAGAACCACTTATTTTGCTTGGTTTGTTTAGTTGAGGTTGTAGTGTAGTGATTTTAAATCGTTCATGTGGAATGTATTTGAGTTCTTGATCGCCTGCAAAGTCGATTTGGCATCGGTCTGTGTCACTACACTTTTATTTCTCCAGATGGAATAATCACAGAATTAAAAGAGTTACCTATTTGATTTCTTTACTCCGCCAAAGACGGATGTCTCGGGCCATTGGCGAAAATAAAACTGCGACACGGCTAGTTTCCATTCTCTGGATTACATCCTGCTGGAAATCTAGTAGGACAATGATCATGTTAAAAGAGAGATCCAGCGGGAGTTTGAGAATGAACAATGAAGAAGATGTCTTTACACTATAGCTTGAAATCTGTAGAATGAACGCCTATGGCTATTACTTTTTCAAGTTTCTTTCCGTTGGGCGTTCATCATGGGAAACAAATGACCAGTTCTGTGGCCGTCGGCAGTAAAGGAAACCTGTTCGCTAAATTGTGAACATGAATTAGACTCTAATTTGCGTGAAATATATTGGTTGGCCGTGGCTAATTTTGGCATGCGACTCCAAGTATGTAAACAGCGACCAATTTAAAATTCCAACAATAATCAGAAACATAATGAGCGGGGTCAAAATTAATTCAGCTAGGTCTGTGTTATGCGCCATCTTTGACCCAAAAGGAACTAACTACAGAGTGGGTGAGGTGCGACTGAATTCTTCTTCTATCTACTCGCTAAACCCTTTGTTGCTTTTCAGCGTCAGGGGTAGAAGAGTTCTCTGGAGATGGCCCTCGTATGTGCTGAGTATATTTTGGAGTTGATAGCCTCTAAGGATCCACCTAAGGGGTTCTGTGGCTTGACATTAGGGTCACCAAAGGGTTATGTGGCTTGGATACTTGTCTGCAACATGCAGAGGTGGAGTCATGGGCTTTACTATTGATTACTTTTACATGTCAGATGTTAATAGTACCCCTAGAAGATGTCCATAAATTAGGTTAACATTTAGGGGGGGGGGTATGAAAACGTTTGAGGGGGGGGGGGGGTGATAAAAGTTGAGTCATCTCTCACAAATACTGTTTTTATATACCAAAAAATTGTTTGAATTTGAAACATCTTAGAGAGATTGCACACATTTGTTGAAATATGGCACACATTTGTTGAGAGAAGGCACAAGTTTGTTGAAAGATGGCACAAATCTGTTGGAAATTTGTTGATAGATAGCACACATTTGTCGAGAGATGACACAGATTTGTTGAGAGATGGTAAAAAATTGTTGAGAGATGAGACAAGTTTGTCGTTAAGAAGTTTGTCTTATCAAGACATGAGATTAAAGTACCAGGGTAGCGGCTTACAATGTGATTATTGACTATGTGTATGTATGTGTCTCTGACTTGGTTAGTGCCCACAACTGTAATATGGGTTCAAGTGGAACAAAATAATCCAGACCTTATCAGGAGTGCATGGGTTTCCATAAAAATGCATTAGTGGGGAAAGCGCGGATGACGTACTAATTTCCCGTGATGTTTTTGTTCTGTGTAGGGCACAGACAGGGCCAGTCTTAGGCCATTGCAACCTATTCGGCCGCAGTGGGCCCCGCACTTCATAGGCCCATAAATTCATATTAGAATTTATTTTATCATCCTCTTCCCTACCCAGACTGGGCCCCGCGCAATCCGTTCCGCATTGGGCCCCTCGATTGTTAGGGCCGGTCCTGGGCACAGAATGGCTGGTTTATTAATGTGAATGAATGAGATTAATAATAATGATAATAAAGAAATAAGCGCAATCGCACATTCATCTCCCCCCCCCCCCCCAGCTAAATTTCGTTACAGCAGTTAGGTGCAGTTCATCATGAAGAAGGGACAACATTAGGGTTAGTAGATTTATTTATAACTTGTCACAAAAAATAATGCAACAATCATATTAAGAGTACAATTATTTTCTAACAACATGAGATGATAATGCATTTAACGGAAACCCGTTCACCCAGTATCTGACACATTTTACAGGCCTGTATTATTTTGTTCCACATTCAGGGTAATCTGTTATCGCAACAGGTCTAACCTAATCATTTAGGATGTTAGTATTTTGATATGTTTATATAGGTTGCACTGACAAGTGTATCCATTTATAAAGGATACTATTATAAAGTTATTGTATCTTTTTATTTCATGCAATAGGCTTACACTTGCTTTGATTGTATCCCAGTTGTTCAGTTTCATGGATACCTGATATCAAACATCTACATGTTTATGTTTTCTGCTGATCTTTCACATTTTATTCATTTTATTCTTTGCTTCTGCACGGAACATATATATATATAGAAATATGTGCAATTTGTTGCACGAGTTCATGGGGGAATAAAATAGAAACAACCTGCCAATAAGAGTGTAATAAAACTGAATTCTATTAAATACAATGCTTGATGTATATAAACAAACTGAATTCTATTAAATACAATGCTTGATGTATATAAACAAACTGAATTCTATTAAATACAATGCTTGATGTATATAAACAAACTGAATTCTATTAAATACAATGCTTGATGTATATAAACAAACTGAATTCTATTAAATACAATGCTTATTCTCCCCACACAATATCCATGTTACCTCGCAATGAGTGTTCAGAGATTCATGTGAATGGAAGAGCAGATCACCTGGTCAAAGAACGTCCATGTTTCTTCTTCATTGTTGGTTCTCAAAGTCCGGAGAGCGGAATACATTGTGTCATGGTTTACAGATTTGATGTGATAATTGTGCCTTTCGGCCTGAGACATCCAGCTTTATACTCTGTTCACTCTAAGAATGAAGTGGGCCAGTACTTTTGATTGGTTGTTGGACGCAGAACACATTAATTGATTGTTAAGTGACCAGCAATATTGTTTTTAAATGTTTTAAATAATAGTTCTTACATGTCATCAGCTGTTTAAAATGTCATCATGTCATCATCTGTTTGCATCTTTACATGTCATCATCTGTTGTCGCAGAGTAATATAGGCTGCGTTTTGACCCACTTCATTCTTAAAGTGAACAGAGTATAGCATTGTTTCTGGGTCACATTGACCCTATATGCAGTGTGATAACCAACTCCTCCCCATAACCTCTTTAGTCCCCTCTTATAACATGCATGGAAAGGTAAACAATGTTGCTTTTCTTTGGTCCCCTTTCAGACTCTAATAACACACAGGCGACACTCATGTAAGTTGCACTTAAACAAAGTTCATACTGTAAAATATATATTAAGACACCAAAGAAGACTGATTGAAAAGCTAAGTTATAGCGAAGACTGGCAGTGTGATATATTTCAAATGAATGGGCCAAGATAAAAGAAAATAAAAAAACTCACTAAAGCACCAAAGACTAAGGCACCAATTGTCAGCTCAGAACGGGACAATGCACTGAACAGCTATCTTAACAGAATAAACTTAACTGTTCCACCTAATTAGAAATGGTGACCATGTCTACCTACAATCTTCTAAAGAGATCATTAAACATTTTTTAAGTCTAAATAACACCTTGTTTATGGGGTTCATGAACACAGTCCAGTTCATTTATGAAATCCATACCAGCATCTAACTTTGACGGGAGAACGTGGAAGACGACTTTACCATGGAAAATAGTAAAAGCTAACACATATGTACTCAATGAAACTTTTTTTTAGTATAAAAAAAAAATGATAATGAATCCTATTCAGGACGTAGCCATCAAACAAAGCATTTTTTGGCTGCATCAATTTTCTAGACAATATAAATACATTCAGTAGTTTGCCATTACTATCCAAATGGTCCGGATGAAAAATTGCGTGTGGCAGGAATCGAACTCGGTACCCTGGCTGTCAGAGACAAGCTCTGTACCACTCCACAGCCAGACAAAAGTGTATAGATAACTTAGTATATTTTTTACAAAATACTAGTATATATATATATATATATATATATATATATATATATATATATATATATATATATATATATAAAAAGCAGTGCAGCATATCCTATTTGAATGTATACACTGTAGGAGATGGATGTGTCAGGCCATTGGTGCAAATAATACAGCGACACACATTTCCATTCTCTGGACTACAACCTGCTGGAAATCTAAGACAATTGTCCTGCTACAAGAGAGATCCAACGGAATTTTGAGAATGAACAGTGAAGAAGAATGTATAGGAGTTGAAGCTAGACAAGAACTTCCAGCATTCAAAACAATTCATATGGAAGTCTATCCCAACTAAAAACTTTGCAGATTTTATAAACTGGCATGTGCTGAGTGTAAACTTGCAGCTCTGACTAAAAGAAGAAAAACTGTAAAGCATGTCATAAGAGGCAACTGAAGAGATATCAGGGTGGAGTTGAATGTCCCATCCATTAGTTTAAAGCGACCCAAAGGTCATGTTAAAGTCAAATGTGTCAGGCTGAAAACCGCAGATATCACAGCCACACTGTAAACCATGACAAAAGACATTCTGTTCTTTGGATTATATCCTGCTAATTGACAGGAGTTTGAGAACAAACGCAGAAGAAGAATGTAACGATGGTCATTAAAAAGTGAAGATGAAATTCAGAAAATTTCCTCTATGTCTCATTTAGCTAGGACCCTTCAAGAAATCCACCCCACCATCATATCTATATTTATGGCTATAAGACTTTTGAAAACATGCAGTCACTAAAACATGTACACGGTCAATTTGTAATATGAGAGAACTATAAAGTATTTATAGGAAATATTTCTTGATAAACAAGACAACAATCAACAATCTTTATCTCCGTTAGTGTCTTGTAGGGTAGCGTATTAACATGAGATAGATAAAGCTATCACATCCCCGTCTTGTATATGTATACCCATTTATTTTTATTTCACAATAACAAAAGTGTATGCCCTATTTTAAGCCCTCCAATTACTTGGAGAACTAAGTTATCTGATATACCGTAGATAGGCCTAAAGTTAATTATGCCTGAAACTATTCAATATTGGTAGTGAAGAATTCAAGTCAAACAAGTAGTTATAATGTCGTACATGATCTTGGATTAGTACAAGATATTCACAGATTAACCCAACATTGTCTATGCAGAACTCAGACAGCCCAATCCCTTCAATTGGGGGAGGGCTTAGAATACAGCATACACTGGGGGGGGGGGGGGGGGCTAAGTATACAGCTTACACAGGGGGGCTTGATATACAGCTATGGGGCTAAGTATACAGCTTACACTTGAAAGGGGGGGATAAGAATACTGATTGAAGGGTGCTTTATAATACAGCTTACACTTGAAAAGGGGGGGGGGGACTTAGAGTACAGCTTACACTTTGGTTGGAGGGCCTTAGAGTACAGCTTACACTTTGGTTGGAAGGCCTTAGAATACATCTTGAACTTGTTATATGGCACAGAAGAAAGGTTGTCTGAAATAGGGGCCATGGACAAAAGAAGTTTGAGAACCAAAGGTTTAGGGTAATCAAGCTGCTACACTTCAACAAGGCAAAACCTTACAGTAGAACCAAGATCATGTGGTAGATTTTTTCTGTAGGCCTATGATGAAAGTCCTTGAAATGCCCCACCCCAAAAAAAAATTTTTTTTTTTAATTCAGTAGGCATATGATGAACGTCTTTGAAATGCCTCTCCCCCCTTAAAAGATTGTTATTTAAAATTTCGCGCCTTAAATCTATTTTATTTGGTGCCGTCTCTCTGCATCATAGCACGGCATGACTTTTGAGTAGAAAATACGAATTAGATGTATAAAAGGTGAAGTAAACATGGATATTATTCTAGATATATGCCCTAGGCCTATATGCCTACAATGAAAAATGTCAACAAGACTGATAAATATGGTCACTGAAATAGGGTTATATTTTATTATAATACAATAAACATAGTAAGAAAAAACAATAAAATCACACATCATTGCCTCCTAGGAGAAACAGAAATAATAAATAGAGGTTGACCTAGATAAACAATTAAAAAACAGTAAAAAGAGTGGTAAGCCCTATTGATTGCCTTAATGAATGAGATTGAAAAAAGTGCCACAAAGCGATGCATGGTAAGAAGAATGGGATACACGGGAGCTCTATGTGTCATCTGATTGCACGTGAAGTGAACAAAATGTATAATATAGCTATTATATAATTTTCATAATATCACCGCCTACACTATCTAGCACGCCACTTGAAGATTAAAGACAATGTGTAGGGCCTAAACAACGTTGGCCTGATGAGGCAGGATGATAGAAATTGAAATTGCTGGTTCACTACAAATCAGAGCTGTTACTGTGGTTTTAAAACTAAGAGGTTGTGGTGATTGATTACACGAACCACGACCTCTGGTCTAAATTTTAATGGCTAAAATCTCTGACATCATATTATATAACCAAATTGGACTAAGAAAGAGAGCACCTCCCACCAATAACTAATTAAGCATGAATGGATGGATACGAACCATTGACTTTGGAGTGACTTGAGCCTAATTGTTACATTTCATTAGAATTATGGCATAAAGCGATTAGACAATTCGGTAATTGCATAGCGGTTATGAATTACGTCTAAGACTAGCCTATCTAATTATATGAGACGAACAAAGAACATTTTAAATAAATTTTATAAAATCAGAACGTGCCACCATCATGGAAAGGCACGGGAAATCAAACGTACTGCTGATCACTTTCAATGTCAGATAGCTCAATAAATCAATCGATAAGACAATGATTAAAAACGTGCATAACAGATAATTTTATTACTTTTACCCATATATTAATTTATCAAGTGGAAGAAATCGATGGAAACTAGTACGTCATTACAAATTTTACATTTTAAATTAGGCCTAACATTTATTTTTAATGATATGGACGACAATAATTCAATAATCGACATAATTAAAAAAAAACATAAATAAAATCATCGCAAACTTATGTGATTTACTTACCACAGTCAGAGGTTTTAATCTCTTTGTACGCGCCATCGTTTCATGAGAATCTTTCACAAAATTCATCGTGTCCAAATATCATCAATTTACGACCGTTGTTTAAGATAGAAAAGCACAAACTGGAGCTTGCTGATAACGATCTGTCTCTTCTTGGCCACTTGTTTACAATGTGTTACTATTTTTGGACGGTGACAAGCAAACAAGTCGCAGGTGTTCGTTGGTCAATTCTAACCAATGAAAGAGGATATTAAATTCAATTGTAATGTTATTTGCCAGTTGAGCGTCTGTCGGCTACTTTCTAATACAACAAGTGTGTATTGTTAACTAAAAATGTTCTCCATATAATAATAATAATAATAAAATACATTACCCGTCGGTGTGTCATATGGAGACATTAAGAAAGATCTCTATCATTCTGATGAGTTTAATAACTTCACACCATGTCCCGTGTATTACATTATTATGAATTCTATATGGAGAGCGAAAAAAAATGTATTAGAAATTAGACAGTCCTACGATGTATATGACTATATGTATATATTTAGCAAGCTCTCAACTGAAGCTGTGAGCATGCATACAATTTCTCCTCTATAGACCATTCATGTCTGATTGCTTCTGATATGTTGAGGATCTGACATGTGAAATCTCAACGATTTGTTGAGAAAATTATTTACCTATGGGACTAAATCAAGTGTAGTGCGTCGGTTTCATTAATTAGATATACAGACTTAGAATTATGGGTACTTAATATATTATATATGGCTGCATTCGTGCTTTAACGTAGAATAAATATTTATTTTGTAAAATATAAACTTAATAAAGAATAATTGTATAACTCCTATTCTGAATGTTAGTACTTATAGTAATTATAATATGAAGTTGTTTTTAATATTTATGTTTTAACATTCCTGTGAAAATAAAGTTATTGTATGTAATCATCATCAGGGCCGTAGATATGATTACTGTAAGAATGGATTTTACCATATTTTGAAGACCTTTTTGTGAAAAATTACTAAGGTAGAGTTTTTATCGGCCTTTTGGTTAAGATTCTATACTAAAAGTCATATTAAGATTTACTAAGGAGGTGGTTTGAATCTCCTAAACAAACCCCTCCCTTATCTACGAGCCAGATTATCATGAGAAGAAGAGAGTATTTCGATTATAAAAGAGACAGTAATATACAAGTTTTCCATTTTATTGTGAACTTGCAACAGGAAACATAATCTGGCAAGTTGCTATAAAGTAGGGGGCGCTAGCGGTGAAAAATAAGGAAGTAAAGGAAATGTGATGTCTGCTGCTGTTGAATAAATCCTATGGACAATGTTGGATTCTTACAAACTTAGGTAGTGTTTGCAAGACCAAGAAATGGGGAAGGATCAAGATCTGTTGGAAGCATGTCGTACAGGAAATTTAGCTGCCGTGGAGAAGCACTTGCAAGGAAGATTGAGTGCGAGAAACAGAACATCTAGGACGTATGGCGGCGGTGCGCTGTCAACACTGTCTAAGAGGTTGTTATGATATCATTTTTATAGTTATAGCAGTCTGTGTTCTTTTGTGGACATATATTAGTGTATAACAGTATAAACTAGTATGTTATATGAGATAAAGAAACGATTGAATTTTATCTTCAGTTCTTTGCCAGAGTCCGTATTGTTAAAGATTAATGATGCGGTGTATAGTGGCATTTTGAGAGTTTTGGTTGTAATAAAATGTAATGATAACAAGTTGGTTAGACTAGACATAATCGATAAAATAAGTATAATAGTTAGAAATATTTATGAAAGTACCAACCCAAAAACTTAGAGCTGATAAAAGTTCTGCTTATCTAATATAAAGTTATCGAAACGTAATCAACTTCTAAATAAGCCCATCAATATTAACACATTTCTCAAAGCAGTTCTTCTATGACTGGAAACATGTTTTGGGGAAATCCAAGGAGGCTCATTATCACATGACCTTTATTGTTTCAGTGAAGAGGTGTTATCTAGTCATATTGTCTGATACTATGATTAGTGGTGCACCTTCGGCCTAGTATCTCCAACGTCAGCACCAGCGATTGCTTGGGCAAGACTGTGGTCATGCTTGTGTCAGGGATGGGCCGACCAATTTAAGTTTTCAGCCTCTGTTGGCTGTATAAATCCCCATCTCTACTTCAAGAAGTTGGCCTCAATGGGGATTGTTTTAGTAAGAGCCAAAGGTAACCAAGAGCTATGTCAGAATTATGGAGAGTTCTGAACCTGTCAAACTATATAGAGAGCAAATAACATGTTTATTAACATGCTACTGGGATTATCAGCGTGCATATACTACATCACCTGATAATTCCCATTACCCATAGATCTACATGGAATGTAGAATATAAGTTCCATTAACTAACTACCAAGTGTCCACCAATTCACTGTACACTCAATTATATTGGTGGTGATACATCTTATGAATTGTATTTAGTGTGGATCTGTGTGGTGTCAGTGCACAGTAACTTTATAGGCATCCTATATATAATTATACTAACATATGGATGCAAGTCTTGGACAATAAACAGAGAGAAAAGTGGGAAATTAGAGGAAGCAGAGATGTGGTTCTACAGAAGAATGCTGAGAATACCATGGACTGTCAGGAAAACTAAAAACTAGTGTGGAGGTGTTGAGAGAGTCAAATGTGAAACGGAGCTTAATGAATAATATAAGAAAAAAGACATTCTTCATTTTTTGGTGACGTTATGAGATGAGAATGTTTGGAGAACATAAGTCACAACAGGCAAGATTGAAGGCAACAGAGACAGAGGATGATAACATTTTGATTTTATAAAAAATATTCTTTATTCGTCTCATATTAGATATTTTAACAAGCTGGCACGTCAGGGAAACAACAATAATCCTAATACATAATACTGGAGATAGAGAGCCTATGTCAGCCGGCATAGCAACTGATGATGATATATATTTAGAGTTACGTAGCAGTTTAGTTGGTCGCTGACAAATATTACATCATTGGTGAGGCATGACCTCAGAGCTGTAAGCAATAGTAGGAAACCCACTACCAATGTTGACTTTATCCACAGACGTCATTAACTAGATTTAATATCCCTCATGTGTTATAGCACACTCTGTATTAAGGACAAATTGTCATATTACACATTATATCACACTCTACTATTCATAAATAAGCATGTAATTTCTACTATTCACATTATCATATCACACTCTGTATCATTCACATATTATCATATCACACTCTGTATCATTCACATATTATCATATCACACTCTGTATCATTCACATATTATATCACACTCTGTATCATTCACATATTATCATATCACACTCGGTATCATTCACATATTATATCACACTTTGTATCATTCACACACCCTACCTCACTCATGGTATAATTCACATAATCCCCAGCTTCTGGAATTTGAAAAGTGCAAACATTAACTGTGTCGACGCAAGTGGAGACACGCCGCTACATTTGGCAGCTCTGAATGGACACAAGTAAGTCAGATACAAGTCTTTTATTAATGCATGCTTACCTGCTCACAGCACATGTTAATGTTTCTTCTTCTCTATGGTGAGCTGCAGAAGGGCACATGGTCTCAAGGTGGCCAAAAGAAGCGCTACAAAGACTCGTTAAAGAACTCACTATAAGCATTTGAAGTAGACCACGATACATGGGAAGAACTTGCACAAAATAGATCTACATGGCGTTCTAAAATCAATAAGAGCGCATCATCTTGTGAAAAGAGGAAAAATGCAGCAGCTCAACAGCGGAGAGCAGCTAGAAAGTCACGGATAGACCAAGATCCGTCTACTGTCGTCATTCCATTTCCGAACTGTCCAAGGACATTTACATCTCGAATAGGGCTCATTAGCCACCTACGAACTCATAACCAAGGACATAACTAAAATTGAATTTTAAAAAGTGGATGTAACAAATGGTCATCATCACTTGTGATGGACGAACAACAAACACATGTTAATACATGTAAGATTTTATAAGCTGTGGAAATAGAAGGTCACTTTGCCGAAGCAAAGTGTTCATGACTGTTCATCTATCTGACGTGTCCTTTATAGAACGTTGTCCTCACTGCCACTCTGTAACAAGTGCAAGCCTAGGCAGCTGCCCATCCTCTTTCAATGTCATGTTCAGGTCTTCGATATCCTGTGTCCATCAAAGTCTTGGTCTGCCTTTTCTTATCTTTCTTGGAATCTTTACCTCCACGATTAATCTTTAAAAAACCGTTGTCTTTTTATGTGTCCAAAATGTTAGTTTGCATTCTTTGAGGAGGCAGTCTTCTTCTATGTTCAGGTCTTTGTGGATGTCTGCATTGGTTCGTCTTTCTGTCCATAATAATCTTAGGACCTTTTCTATAATATTTCATTTTGAAATCAGATATTTTCTTTTCTATTACGGATGTCATTGCATACATCCTCACAACCATATGTTGCCACTGGAAAAATATAACTTCTTAATAGTTGTAAATTTGTTTTTCTGTTTGCTTATTGCCATAAATGTTTCACATGACTTCCTTTAAAATTTTTTTAAAACTCTAAATATAGAAAAGTTTAGTTGTTGCTGTGCTTTGGATCTGAGCAGTTACACCAGTATAGCTAGTGTTCTGTTTGGTTATGCACTTCATATATAAACATTTGTAATATTGAATAGCTGTCCGTTGTGTGTCCATTGTTCTAACTGTTTGGTCACCCACCCCACTCATACAAGTCTATATAATATTGAATAGCTAAAGGCAAGTTACAGGTAATATAAGATATGAGCCAGCATCATAGCACACAGTTTCCCATTAGTGCTCAGCTGCCTAGTCAGTGGTTGTCCAGAAACTCCCTGACTAGTGTCGCCTTTGCACATGCTCAGTTGTGATGGCGTCATCCCTTAATCTTCCGGAGATCAAAGTCATCCCCTGATCTCCCTTGCTTCCTTACTTTCTGGTGGCTGGGTGAACCAAGAGAGTAATTTTTATTTCAAACCATGAATAACGAGTGGATTAGAAACCCAGGTTTAGTGTGCCAATGGCCAGACACATCTGATTTTGGTGTGGTAACACATACATTGTATTTTTATCACTTTCACTGAGTAGTGAATGTCTGTAGCCATATCGATAGTAGGTCATCCGTACAAGAGAACCGGTTCCATTCCCATAATGTGCACCGAGCACCACCCTGAAAGTTAACCAGTTATGCATGCTTGATGTTTTCACAGCTGTAGGTATCACTGTTGTTGTTTATCCATCACATGATGATGATGACCATTTGTTACTTCCACTTTTGAAATTCAGAGTTATGCCCTTGACATAGGATTAGTAAGTCCTATTCTGGCCACAAATGTCTTAAGACAGTTAGTTAGTTAGTAAGTTAGTTAGTAAGTTAGTCGTCAGATCATCATCACTGCAAACTGGACACGTCCATGGTTGCTCCGATCTCTCCTTGAGTGTATCCGCCATTACACTTCTGCTGACAGTACTGGTCCTATGCTGGTTGACCATCATTCTTCTGCGCCCTCCAAAATGTTCACTTCTAGCAACACTGCATTTCAATCCCTGATCTTTAATCCTAGCCATTGAAAACGAATCATCATCCACATTAGTCTCACTCTCGCATGTTATATCTCTTAAGGAATTCAAAACGTCAGCGCGATCCATTGCCCTATCACCCTGTGTCACAATCGTGCATGATGCCAGTTGATCCTCTCTTTCATTGGCTCGATCGCCCACATGTCCCGGCACGAAAATAAGTGTAATCACTTTCAGGCTCGCCTTTCTCAAGGCCTCAATCCACTGTTCGCGAACGAGACCCACTTGTACCTTCTTAATCATACTCAAGATCAGACCTGCGTTACCTTCTGTGTGCATAGCCACTCAAATGCCCTGGTCACCGCCATAGTCTCCATGGTCATACTACTCGTAGTGACTGCAAAGGCACCACTCTCCTCCTTGATCGTTTTACCTGCGCACTGAGCTGTGAAGGCCCAAGCACTGCGAACATGCCTAATCACAGATCCATCAGTGTATATAATCACATCCCCTGCTTTGGTATTCTCACTGACGAAAGCCTGCACTTCTTTCTCCACAGCTGTGGGACACCATTCTCTGCATTCCCTGCTAAGTGATATTACTACTCTCAAACAAGTTTCGAAATCCGTGGGTAGACTTATCCATTCCGCGCCTGCTGCCACATCCTGCAATCTGCACACGCTTTGTATGACATCCTCAGCATGTCCCATCCACGACCTCCCTCTCTTGAGTCTGCTGCCTTTAACTTTCTGTATTTCTGAATGCAACGGGTGTTCCTTATCTGCATATATTTGAAGGTACGCCCGTGCACGGCAAAACTGTAATCTATGTTGAGCTGTTGGGCAGTCAAGTAAGTATCGCATTCTATCCTATCTTTAGATCTGAGTTTGGCTAAGAGTCAGAATTGCCAGTGCATATTCCACCACAGCCACAACACAGTTCAGTCATAGGATGACCACGTAAATGGATATTCGTCTACCGGTGACTTTCTATTTAATTTCCGCTTATTGAGCTGCTGCATTTCTTCTCTTGTCATAATATACTGCACCTTTTTTTATTGTAGACTGTCATAATTTCATGCAGGTTATTCCAGTGTATCATGGTTTATTTATAAGTCTTTTAGTGAGTTCTTTAACGAGTCCTTGTAGCACTTCTTTTGGCCACCTTGACAATGTATGCTCTTCTGGAACTCAGAGAAGTATCTATGGCAAGCGATGATCTGGTATATGTACCACATGACCCATCCAACAAATCTGTGTCTGCATTAGAATAGTGTCAATGCTAGGGATACCAGATCTGTCAAGGACAGGTAGGTATTGCTATCGACATAACCACAGATGTCCACGTTCAACAATAACAGACCTATACTACCATTGAGGAAATTAAGTATTAAATGGGCCAGTCTGTGTGCTGCTGGCATCAGAAACGGGAAAGTCAACACTGTTTACCACCATGCATGTTGTAAGAGATATCTAAGGAGGGAATGGAGTGGAATTGGCTGTCCCATTCATATAGGATCAAAGTGACCCAGAAGTCATGCTGAAGTTGGATGTATCAGGACGAAAGGTACAATTGTTGTAGAAACGTTGTAGACCATGACCTAAGTTATGTTCTCCAGACTACACCCTGCGAATCTGAAGAGAATTGAATCAGTCCATTCAACGGCACCAAATCGCCTAGCAACTATTGCACATGCATTCTTCTGTCCTGATAGTTGCTAGAAGAACGCGTGTGTATTAGTTACTAGGCGATTTAGTGCCGTTGAACGGACTGGTTCAATTCCCGTTAGTCTTAAGAATTTAAAAAAAAATTGTCCTCTGGCTTCCCACTTAAAATTTACCTGCTAATCTGCAGGAGTTTGAAAACAAACTCAGTAGAAGAAGAAATTGGCCAGTACTAAATGATCAAGAGTATCTCTGGTGTAGTGGTTAAACTATTCGCCATGTTCTCAAGCGATCACATATTTGATCCTGGGTAGTGACATTTTATTTAGAAGTGAATTTTTCTTTAGATATTTCTGTGGATTGTCTCTTTCAGCTACAGAGATGTGCTATGAATGTTACCCTTGACATGTGGCAAGCCACTTTTCTGAAACAAGTATGGAGTACATATGGGAAAACCTGAGTACATCGAAGTCAATTCTCCATATCTTTTGAACCCTTTGAAATGTGTCAACAGCAGAACTGTGAACCTATTGTACAGAGCGATGATAATGTTCTTTATTGTGTTAAAATATAAATATTGTTAATGGAACTTTACTTGATTTCTTAGAGAAATAGTTTCCATACTGTTGGACTGTGAGGCATCCCCAACAATCTTGGACAGTCAGGATTGTTCGCCGTTACACTTGGCAGCTTGGAACGGACATACAGATATCTGTAAACAGTTGATTGCTGCGTCGGATGACCAGGCATTTGTTAACTTGCAGGTGAGAAAACTCTTGTATTTTAAAAATCTTCAAGACCTTCTTCTGTCTTAGCTACAAGTTTCAGACTCAGTCAGTTATGGACAATTTATAAATGAAATAGCTTTTACAATCTCACATGTAATTAATGAGTGGGGAAATATCTCACAGAACTTGTTGACAAAAATTGATTCTCATGACACCTTTAGAAACAAATTTATGGAATTTACAGTTATCAAACTAGCTAGCATCAGTGTTAAAGTGAAAATTAAACTTTATAACTCACTAGTGCTGTCAAAGGGAAAACAAAAAGGCCTCAGTTTAAACAAGAATAAAACAGAAATAACGGTTGTTTCGAAGAGACATACACCACCAAGATGCAACGTAATAATTAATGGCACAAATTTAGCACAAGTTGAAAAAGTGAAATATCTTGGCACCCTGTTAACATCAGAAGGTAGATGCTCAAGTGAGACAAAGCACAAGCCAAATCAGCATTCCAAAAAATGAGAACCATGAAGCATGGATTGTCAAAAAAAAATTCAAAGTGAATTAGAGGCTACAGAAATGTGGTTTCTGAGAAGAATTATGAAAATACCATAGACAGCTAAGAAAACTAATGCAGAGGTTCTCATTGATGCTGGCGTAAAAAGATCAATCATATCAAACATTAGGGGCAGAAAGTCAATGTTTCTAGGGCATGTGCTGAGAAGAACACAGCTTGAACACTTAATAACTACTGGAAAGATCAAGGGGAGAAGAGATAGGGGATGACTTAGACAAAAGTTACTAGATGGACTTGTATCGTGGCACGGTAGAAGCTCACCAACCGAGCTTATTGGCAACACAAGAGACAGAGAGTTGTGGAGAAACATGATTGCCTACGCCATTCGGCATGGCACTTGATTGATTGATTGAGTACTGTCAATTGTTTTATATGGTTGTGAGAGTCGGACACTCACAACAGACATGGAGAGACAACTACAGGCCTTTGAGTACAAATGTAACATGAATTCTACAAATCTCACATATAAAGCATAAGATAAAAGTGTACCTAAGAAATAAAATAGAGATGTATGCAGGACCACAAGAGACATTGCTATCAATAGTAAAACGACAAAAACTTCCATGGTTTGGACATTTATGGAGACATGATTCCTTGTCAAAAAAGATACTACAGGGAATGGTCGAGGGTGACAGAAGAGGATAAAGAAAATCATGGACACAACATCAAGGACTGGACAGGACAAGGTTTTTTTCCGGCCTCATCAGCATCGTTGAAGATAGAAATCACTGGAGGACTGTATGTTGTTGCATCAAATGTGGTACTGCTATGACCTTGATGAGTTAGGGGTTCATAGATAGATAGACAGTAGTAATGAATATTTTGTTATTTAGTATGAATATAGTTTTCGGTTTAATTTCACAGACTCGAGATGGCAACACTGCTCTACATTTCTCTGCCCAACATGGACATGATAGCACACTCTGTCTACTACTGCAGGTAATTTATAATTAATTTTCATAATAATTGGACCACTGATAACTGTACCAGAGATAATTTCTTCAGATAGATGTACTACTGATAACTGTACTACAAATAATTGTACTATTGATAACTGTGCCACAGATAGTTGTACAACTGATAACTGTACCACATATATTTTCCACATATAACTGTACCACTGATAATTGTACTACAAATAATTGTACCACAGATAATTGTATTACAAATAACTGTACCACAGATAATTGTACAACAAGGCGTCATGTGTTGCAAAATGGGAGCAAATAATTAAACAATGTTTACCGTCCATGCATGTTGTAAGAGGCAACTAAGAAGGTTTTGGGGTGCAGTTGGCTGTACTACATCGATGGGGTCAAATTGACTCAGATGTCATGTTGGAGTAGGATGTGTCCAGCTTAAATGTGTACATATCGCAGCTAAGCTGTAAACCATGACATGATACATTCTGTTCTTCAGACTACATCCTACTAATCTGCAGGAGCTTGAGAATGAACGCAGAAGAAGATGTACTACTGGACACATAGTAATGCAAAATAAGATAAACAGGTTACTAGGAATACCTAAATATGAACATATATAGATTCTTCTTCTTTCGTTCACTTGAAACATGTCTACATCTGTAATTCTGTACATATCTAGATTCTTCTTCTTTCGTTCACTTGAAACATGTCTACATCTGTAATTCTGTACATATCTAGATTCTTCTTCTTTCGTTCACTTGAAACATGTCTACATCTGTAATTCTGTACATATCTAGATTCTTCTTCTTTCGTTCACTTGAAACATGTCTATATCTGTAATTCTGTCTCCTTAATAAAACTCACTGTCTTTTGTAGTTCATACAGTGGCCCATAGAGCTTTGATTCTAGTGTTGTTTCCTCTGGCCAATATGTCTGTCTCAGCGTTTCATGTTCCATTGTGTTTTGTGCGTGGCATCCTGATTATATGTGCGCATTTTGGCTGGATGCCTCCGTCTTCAGCACTCTGCTTACTTGGGCAGGACTATGGTCCTGCTCGAATGGGACTGCCCGGCCAGTCTTAGTTTCCAGCCCCTGATGGCTGAACTAAGCCCCATCACCACTGCAACATATCTAGATGAAAAGGTATATAAGAAATATGCAATAAAACAAATAAACGGCAATTTTCCTATGTTGCGGTCCTATTTGGGACCTTTTTCAAGAAACACACACACAAAAAAAATAAAAACTAGAAAAGACACCAAATCGTAAATACATTAACAGCCAAGATGAGTTGATCCTGTCTCTCGTAACAAATAAACAAGGTAAGACAACTAGAGAAAGTTTAGTGTATAGAAGAATATATAATGCGCTTTCTTAGTGACTCAATGTGCATGATGGTTGTTAGGTGGGCTCACAAGCAGTGGCTGAAGTTGGTGAAGCGGTCAATTCCTGGAGATGTCTGGAGAAAGGTATCACAACACTTACTGACGTATGGCTCAATATACAGTGGGAATAATCTGTTTACCAACCAACCAACTACCTAATCAACCAACAAAACTCAGTTAATCAACAAACCTACCAACTAAACAACCAACAAATATACCAATGAACCAACCAACCAGCCAACTAACCAACACATTTACCAAGATATCAATCAATAAACCTACAGACAAACCAACCACCCAACCATAATGCTAAACCTAACCCAACTCAAACTCAAACTAAAAAAAATAGTGAAAAGTAAACAGCAGTAATGAGATCTATACAGACACCAGAGATGATGCTACCTGTTCTATACTTGCATGAGAATTGTCTTTTGAAGTTAGAATGTTATTTATTTGTGCAGAAGAAAGCAGATCCGACCATTAGAAATCTGGAGGACCTGTCCCCTCTGGATCTTGCAGCTCAGTATGACAGGTTAGACATTGTCAAACAATTAGTGACATCTCACCCTGAACTGGTTGCGCAACGGTCAGCTCTGAACACACCTCTCCATCTAGCCTCTAGGAATGGTCATCGCCCTGTGGTACAGTACTTGATAGATGCAGGATTTCCTATTGATGCTAGGGTATGTATTGTGTGACATTGCTAGGGTATTTATGTATGGCATCTGCTATGGTATGTATTGTGTGACATTGCTAGGGTATATATTGTGTGACAGTTTCTAGGATATGTTGTGACAGATGCTAGGGTATGGTGTGACAGTTGATAGGGTATGTATTGTGTGACTCTTGCTAGGGTGTATATTGTGTGACAGTTACTAAGGTATGTATTGTGTAACAGATGCGAAGGTATGTATTGTGTAACAGTTGCTAGGAAATGGTGTGACAGTTTCTAGGGTTATTCTAGGTTTCTAGGTTATTGTGTGGCAGCTGATAGAGTATGTATTGTGTGACATTTGTTAGGGTATGTATTGTGTGACTATGCTAGAGTGCGTGCATGCATGCGTGCAAGCGAGTGAGTGAGAGAGAGATTATAATACATGATGATAACATGTACTGCATGCTGCCTTGTGTGTGTGTGTATGTGTGTATGTGTGTGTTAGATTATAATACATGAGGATAACATATACTGCATGCTGCCTTATGTGTGTGTGTGTGTGTAGGTAACATAATCTGAGTTAATAGACTATTGCTTGCTGTACTAATACCTGTCCACTAACTTGATGTGTTGCACAGACTGACAAGGGGACAGCCTTGCATGAGGCTGCCAATTTCTGTAAGCTGGATGTCATCAGGTTACTTCTAGACAGAGGTATTTCATATAATCATGTCATTTATAGACATACATTTTGTCATTTAATCATGTCATTTATAAGCAAAGTTTTCTAATTTAATTATGCCATTTGTAGACACGAGTGTTGTCATTTAACCTTTAGCATGCTGTGTTGGCAAACCGGGCGAAGCATATAGCCCAAAATGTGTCATTTCTTGACACGAAAGGCGAAATCAACCGCCCGATTCGGTAAAGCCGAAATTGAACGAAAAAATCGAGATCAGTAATTTTTTTGCAGAATGTTTTGGCAACATCGAGAAGACAATTTATCTAGCTTCCTGTTTCTATTGTCAAAATGGCAAAAGACGTTAGTGTTTGATTATGGAATGGAATTCTGAGCAATCTTCAAGCATCGGCTTTGCGGCGAGACGACATGACATCGAGTTTATTATACTTCTCTATCATTGATTTGATCAGTGAAATCATTATTTATTCTGAAGTCAAGGTGGAAATTACAAAAGGTAAGGACTTCAATTTGTTTAATTAGAATAGACACGAGGTTCCACAATGTTCTCAATATGTAAATTACATAATATTCAACAGCTTTCGATCGATCAAAAATATGGCAGGTCTAGCTGTAGATAGGTCTAAATCTGCCTTTATCACTTTCTCGCACGTCTTGTATCACACACATACAGACAAATATTTTTTATATGTGCAAATATTATTTAAATATTTTTTAAAATAAAAAAGTTATCACGATTTCAAAACAGCCACAGACGATTGCGTAACATTTGCGAAAACCAATTTCGCGGCAGTCAGCGGCAGAAGAGAAATTGCGTAATTGTAAACACAGCGTGCCTAAGGTTAATCATGTTATTTATTTACATGAGTGTTGTCATATGCTCATGTCATTTTTTTAGCAGAAGTGATGTCAATGTAAACAATGTGAGCAATGTAAGCAAAGTAAACAATATGAGCAATGTAAACAATGTAAGTAGTGTAAACAATTTAAGCAATGCAAGCAGTGTAAACAGTGTAAACATTACTTGCATATTTGAATGTGATTCTATTTCTTACAAAGTAACACAATGTAGTATACAATTATATCAGCCTAGAGTCTTATTAAAAACAAATAAATCTTGTCAATATTAATATTTGAGGAATAAGTTAAAAGCACCCTGAGGAAAATAAAAATGGTGTTTCTTTCTATGACAATTTATCATATTTTGTAAGCACCAGCTGCTTACAATCAATCAATCAAGTACCGTGCCGACTGGCGTAGGTGATCATATTTCTTCACGACTCTCTGTCTCTTGTGTTGTCAATAATCTCGGTTGGTGAGCTTCTACCGTGCCACGATACAAGCCCATCTAGTAACTTTTCTCTTTGTCGTCCCCTATCTCTTCTCCCGTTGATCTTTCCAGTGGTTATTAAGTGTTCAAGCTGTGTTCTTCTCAGCACATGCCCTAGAAACATTGGCTGTCTGCCTCTAATGTTTGATATGATTGATCTTTTTACGCCAGCATCACTGAGAACCGCTTCCTCATCTACAGCTTTGTCGGAGGCATTGAGCGAAGAAAGATATCTTTTAAAAAAACACCCTTTTATTACATTTTTGTGCGATATTTCCACCTTTTATTTTGGAAATTGATGGCTGGTTGAGCTGGTGCAGGCTGATTCCTTACTTCTTGTTGCTCATTGTGTGGCGCATGGCCGAGACGTTAGAATGCTAATCTCACACAAGTGAGGTCTAGAGTTCGATCCCCCGGTAAGGACTGGGTTTTTGTCTGTCAGAGGGTAAATTAAAAAACTCACCCTGTACATGACATTGCGACAGCAAGAGCATGCTGCCTTTATCACACAGCTATTCAATCCCCTCCCTGCAACACCTGAACTGGTAAAATGCGGTATTGACAGTTTTGTGTTTTTTGACAGTTTTTGTTGCTCATTGTGATTCTCATGATTTATCCCCCCCTTAGTAAAGTTTGTTTGAATAACACAATCTCCACCAACTTCCTTAGCAGACATTTTTATTTGTACATAGCCAATAAATGAAAAAATCTGATTTCATATAGGATAATGTATATTTGAAATCACAGCTCTAGATATAATATAATATTTCTTATGTGTTGTGAATAAAGCCTTTACTCACAGCTTATGAGAGAACAACAAACACACATACCTTCTTCTTCTTCTGCGTTCGTTCTCAAATTCCTGCAGATCAGCAGAATGTGGTCCAGAGAACGGAATGCATTGTGTCATGGATTACAGCATTGCTGCGATGTCTGCGCCTTTCGGCCTGACACATCCGACTTAGCATGGCTTTGGGTCACTGACCCTATCTGGGATGGGACAGCCAACTCCTTCCCATAACCTCCTTAGTCGACTCGTATGACATGCATGGAAGGTAAAAAGTGTTGCTATTCTTTGCTCCTCTTTCGGGCCCTGACAACACATGGGCGACACACACACACATACCTTTACTTGTTGTCTTTTCTGACAGCACGTTTTCTGTGCCTCCTATGCTATGAATTAGGCCTATAAAAATTATTATAACGAAGTGTCATTAGCCGTGTGGGGAAAATCCGGTATCATGTTCTGATTTGCTAAGGGGGAGGATTTCAACCAGCCTCTCCCCCATCTACATCCTTGTTGGGAGTATGTCTCATTGAGCAAAGAAAGTTTATTTGCTGTGCCTCTCTATGCTATGAAGTAGGCCTATGTGAATTATTATAATAAAGCATCATTAGCTGTGTGTGTGAAATCCGGTCTTGGCTAAGTATTTTATCACATAACTTTAGGCTTACACAATGTACGACGTAAACAAAATAATTACAAAATGAATTATGTATATACTCAGATGTACTTTCACTGCCTGTGCACATGAAAAAAAGCCCCCTAAGTGCAGAATATATCGAAAGCAATCAAGGAGGAAATAAAAAAAAGTAATGTGTTTAAACGGAGTGTTGCCACTAAAATAAAACTTAAAGCCCGCAAAAATCATTGTCATATAAAAATAAAATAAAAGCTGCACAAATTATTGCTGCCACCAAAAAAAGTACCCCAAATTCAGTGTTGCCACTAAAAATAAATCAAATCCTTAAAATGTAAAGAACTGCAAGGCGACGAATAAAGAAAAGTAGAGAACATGTAAATATGCATGCAATGTAATGTATGGGAGAACAGAAGCAAACCTTGAAAAACCGGTACATTTTATGGCCGAATATGGGTATTTGACATTTATGATAATGTAGTGAAAAAATGTGTTCTCACTTTCAGTTGCTGCTTAGTGGAGTCATTGAGACAAAAATATTGAAATGTTTTCTCATATCTTCTTCTGAAACATTTAACCCATCATTTGTACTTTAATATATGCCATAATCAGGCAGAATATGTATGACCATCATAATATAAAAAATGAAAAATACCCATTTTATTTCACTGGAATTATACAGATGTCAAGCATGTGTCTTCTGCCCTTGCTTGTTCTTGTTATGTTACATACAAATTAATCTAATCTGCTGCAAATTGATAAAACTCCTTGTTGACAATGAGGCTAAAGTATTCACGTGTAGCATTTTCATCAAGATTATGTACAGAATCAATGTTTTCTACACAATTTTTAACCTCTAGGTCTACCTACTAGTAAAACTACATAACTTTGGTGAAATTTTTGTTACCACAATTAGTATCATGAATGATACCTTTTCAATGGCTGCGATTAAAGATCAGGGATTGAAATGCAGTGTTGCTAGGAGTGAACATTTTGGAGGGCGCAGAAGAATGATGGTCAACCAGCATAGGACCGGTACTGTCAGCAGAAGTGTAATGGCGGATACACTCAAGGAGAGATCGGAGCAACTATGGATGTGTCCAGTTTGCAGTGATGATGATCTGATGACTAACTAACTAATTAGTATCATGAATAACCTCTTTGTTGCCCAAATCACTAGGCCTATCTAACAAAGGAACTTCAATGTTATTCAACGTTATTTTCGGTATGAAAAATACCAACATCATGCATATTTCCATTGTAACTATGGCTGACACAGTTATGTAGTGTAAATATAAATAACATCCTATATTTGTCTGGTAAAGCTTTGGTGAACGACACCGAGGTAAGAAGAGACAGGATTTAATTGATTAGAGCAGTCATGGATATCCTACGAGAAGACGAGGAGGAAGCCGAATGTGACACTGTACATATTCAGAGAATGATAGAAGTGG
Source organism: Meghimatium bilineatum (assembly GCA_034231615.1). Lineage (NCBI taxonomy): Eukaryota > Metazoa > Mollusca > Gastropoda > Stylommatophora > Philomycidae > Meghimatium > Meghimatium bilineatum. The sequence continues at coordinate 11,062,250 of CM067318.1, forward strand.
GAGTGACTAGAGGTGATGGGAGAAAGTGCTCACTCTCCGGAAAGATCAGAACTCGTAATCAGCAACTGACTGAGACACTGAGCTTATACACTTTTAGATGGCTGACGGAACGGCAAGCAGAGCATATATGGGAATGCCCCCAGTGCTGTGACGCTTGTCCCTAATCAAGGAATCAAGAATATTCTATATTGCAAACAAGTTGTGTCAAAATGCCATAAGAAATTTCATAAGAAATCAGTCTGACGTGATATTCTCACAATGTGAAAACGAAGACAAATCATGAACTCTAAACTATGCAAAGGTCATGGTCAGGAATTAACCCTGGACAGACTTGAAGTAGAATATGGATCTTAGTGAAACAAGTAAAAAAAAAAAAAGCAACTCCCGGCGACTCTAAAGTTGTACCAATAGAGAGGCGACTATCGGTCAAATGGTTAAATTGTAATATTTGATATTATAATATGTGTAGTTGATGGCTGCGAGATTAGATCGCTAGTCTCCGAACTGATAGGTGCAGTATTTGACCTCAAGTAAGGAGTGTATTTTTTGGGAGTACCAACTTTATTATATAATTATATTGTAAGTAAAAATAGCATGGTCTGATAAATAAAGATTCTCTCTCTCTCTCTCTCTCTTTCTCTCTCTCTCTCTATATATATATATATATATATATCTAGATATCTATGTATAAAGTGGATATTGGTGTTCAACTCTCTATTATATATCTAAATGTCCATGTATAAAGTGGATATTGGTGTTCAACTCTCTATTATATATCTAAATGTCCATGTGTACAGTGGATATTGGTGTTCAACTCTCTATTATATATCTAAATGTCCATGTGTACAGTGGATATTGGTGTTCAACTCTCTATTATATATCTAAATGTCCATGTATAAAGTGGATATTGGTGTTCAACTCTCTATTATATATCTAAATGTCCATGTATAAAGTGGATATTGGTGTTCAACTCTCTATTAGGTATATATCTAAATGTCCATGTATACAGTGGATATTGGTGTTCAACTCTCTATTAGGTATATATCTAAATGTCCATGTATACAGTGGATATTGGTGTTCAACTCTCTATTATATATCTAAATGTCCATGTATACAGTGGATATTGGTGTTCAACTCTCTATTAGGTATATATCTAAATGTCCATGTATACAGTGGATATTGGTGTTCAATTCTCTATTATATATCTAAATGTCCATGTATACAGTGGATATTGGTGTTCAACTCTCTATTATATATCTAAATGTCCATGTATACAGTGGATATTGGTGTTCAACTCTCTATTATATATCTAAATGTCCATGTATACAGTGGATATTGGTGTTCAACTCCCTATTATTGCTTACAGATCTGAGAATGGTATGCCTCGTCACTGTATTGTAACACACACACACACAAATATTTGAATCCATGTAAATCTTCTCTCTATACTCTAGGCATTGACATCACAGTGAAGTCACAGACTGGATGCACCGCTGAGGATATTCTCAGGTCAATACCATCTAGAGCTGCTCAAGAAGCTTTAAATATTCTCAGAAGTGAGTATGGTCTTTTATTTTGTTGTGTCTGGTGATCTTTCCTGGGGCATTTCTACATTAATAGTTATTATAGGTTTCTGGGGCATTTCTACATTAATTGTTATTATAGGTTTCTGGGGCATTTCTACATTAATAGTTATTATAGGTTTCTGGGGCATTTCTACATTAATAGTTATTATAGGTTTCTGGGGCATTTCTACATTAATAGTTACTATAGGTTTATGGGGCATTTCTACATTAATAGTTATTATAGGTTTCTGAGGCATTTCTACATTAATAGTTATAGGTTTCTGGGGCATTTCTACATTAATAGTTATTATAGGTTTCTGGGGCATTTCTACATTAATAGTTATTATAGGTTTCTGGGGCATTTCTACATTAATAGTTATTATAGGTTTCTGGGGCATTTCTACATTAATAGTTACTATAGGTTTCTGGGGCATTTCTACATTAATATTTACTATAGGTTTATGGGGCATTTCTACATTAATAGTTATTATAGGTTTCTGGGGCATTTCTACATTAATAGTTACTATAAGTTTCTGGTTCATTTCTACATTAATAGTTACTATAGGTTTCTGGGGCATTTCTCCACTGCTGCTATTTGTCTCCGGGTCATTAATACACTAATGCTCTGATCCCCATCTCAACAAATTCATCAGAATGTAGCTGCTGACAGTTCCAGTTCCATGCTGATTTATCAGTCTATTCATATATCTATTATATTTCTCTTTATATGCTGTTCATCTTTATACACCAATCTCACACAGTCTTGAGAGCGATCACAATTCAATGAGATCCCTTAACACATTAACTATGTCAGGTCGATCCATTAATGTACTTGTTGACACTGTGGCTATGCTTGCCAGTGTATCTACACACTCATTGCCCTCAACACCCTCATGTCCTGGCACAAATATAAAGGCAATCTTTCTGGTCATTCATTGTCTGGTCATGTTATTTTACATGTAGATCACTTCCCTCCAAGCTTCCAGCTTGCCAATTCTTTTAGGGATGTTGTTGCGCCCATATTTTGAAGGGACCTGCAAGGGGTGCAAATTATAGCATAAATGTTTATGTTCCATGCATGTCGTAAGAGGCAACTAAGGATTTTTTGGGGTGATTTGGCTGGGACAGGCCACATAGTGTCAAAAGTGACTCTACATCAAGTGATGCAGAAGCCATGCCGAAGTCAGATGTGTCAGGCTAAAAGGCACAGATATCACAGCAAAACTGTAAACCATGAAACGTAGAGGTAAATACTAAATATGGTAGACAGGTTACTGAAGAACCTGTCATACATTTCAATGCACAAAACCATGACACAACGTGTTCCATTCTCTGGACTACATCCTACTAATTTACAGGAGTTTGAGAACAAACACAGAAGAAGAAGAATTATGTTGTTAACATGATTTCGTAGTTGTCATATTCATATGTAAACATATATTTATTATGTGTATTGTTCAGCTTATATCTACCATCAACGAACACCTGACTCGGACGGGGAGAAAGGAATTGTCAGTGAGAATGACATTCATCCACCTGTCTGTAATCAGCCTCTTCAGGGTACGCCGCCTCTCAGTAAAGCAGTGTCATCCAATGTTGCTGCCCTGTCCCCTATTGAAAGAAAAACCTACCTCCAGAAGAGGTGAGTTGTCTTTGAGATGAAATAATTGTTAAAAAACTGTCAGAAGAAGTGTAATTGTGGTTACACTCAGGGAGAGATAAGAGCAACTATGAACGTATCCAGTTTGCAGTGATGATGGTCCGACGACTAACTAACTAACTCACTGACTGACTGACAGATTGACTGACCTAAACTAAACTAAACTAAACTAAACTAAACTAAACTTTACTGACTGACTGACCTAAACTAATCTAAACTAAACCAACTGTTAAAACCTAGATGTGCTGAGTATCGTGTCAAGATAAGTTAGTTAGTTGTCAGATCATCATTACTGAACTCCGGATACGCCCCCATAGGTACTCCAGTCACCACTTGCGGGTATCCACCATTACACGCTGACTGACAGTTCCAGTTATTTGTTGGTTGACAAACATCCTTCTAAGCCCACAGTAAGCCCATTTCTGACAACACCACATTTCTAGCCTAGTTCCTATATTATGGAAAACAATTTATTACCCTCATTAATTTCATTTGCCTGTGTTGTTTCTCGTAAGGATTTCAAAATGTCTGCATGATCCATTGGTCTACTGCTTGATAGAGTAGTACAGTGCAAGCTAGCCGATCTGCACAACTTGAGTTATGTATTGAAAGTCTTCTTCTTCTTCTGCGTTCGTTCTCAAACTCCTGCAGATTAGCAGGATGTAGTTCAGATAACAGAATGCTTTGTGTCATGGTTTACAGCATTACTGTGATATCTACGCCTTTCGGCCTGACACATCCGACTTCAGCATGGCTTTGGGTCACTGACCCTATATGGGATGGGGCAGCCAACTCCATCCCAAACCTCCTTAATCACTTTTTACGACATGCATGGAAGGTAAAAAGTGTTGCTATTCTTTGCTCCCATTTTGGGCCCAGGCAACACACTGGCGATTGAAAGTCTGTTCGATGATCAAATGATCTTAGAAAGACAACTCCAGACAATATTGTCTGTTTATTAGCTCAAGCTGCAGAGTTGTAAATTATTCAGCAGTTAATGCCAAGTTCAGGTATCTGCCAGATTTTTGTAACTGTTGTGTTGTACAATGGGAGTTATGAATATTCCAGCAGTATATGTTATACTGTTTCTTCTGCTTGAGCACAATTACAATAATATGGTTCTTGTTGGGGGTTGAATGTGTTTAAGTGTTTGTTCCACCCGTGTGTTGAAAGGGGAGCAAATCATATAGAAACACTTGCCTGTCATGAATGTTGTATGAGGCGACTAAGAAGATTTTTGGGTGGTGTTGGTTGTCCTGTTCCATAGAGGAACATAGTGACCCAGAAGTGATTTTGTTAGCCCTTCATTTGTGGCAAATCCTTAAGGGGGGGATTACGCCCACCTAGTTGTTGAATTCCTAGTGCTACATGTCATGTTCTGATTTACTATGGTGGGAGGAGGTTTCAAACCCAAAGCCCCTTCCATCTATGGTCTTGAGTAACCATAAGCAAATAACATACATAGTCCATTACGTTTTGTGTTTGTAAATCTGCAGATGTGTAAATAGAATACTTGTAAATCTGCAGATGTGTAAATAGAATACTTGTAAATCTGCAGATGTGTAAATAGAATATGTGTATAATGACATATTATTCAAGAATTAGAGATATGTTATTTGTCTAATTGTCAAAAATGATTGTGTTTTGTTGCAACTTGTTATTAATTTATATCTTATTTTGTTTCAGACGTAGAGAAATTGTCACTTGTCTGTAAGATTAACAGTGGATGATTGAATCGTGCATTTCTTATTGGCTGGCACACGTGTTAATCACATATATATCTCATTCGATTACGTATATCTTATTGACAAGTAGTCGATTAGATCATGCAGTCATTCAGTCCCACATATCTCAGTCAGTCCCACATATCTCAGTCAGACCCAAATATCTGTCGGTCCAAAATATCTCAGTCGGTCCCTCATAGAACATTCAGTCGCACATATATCTTTCAGTTCTACATATCTCAGTCATTACCACATATAACAGCCAGTCCCACATATCTCAGTCAGTCCCACATCTCAGTCAGACCCAAATATCTCAGTCGGTCCCACATCTCAGTCAGACCCAAATATCTCAGTCGGTCCCACATCTCAGTCAGACCCAAATATCTCATTCAGTCCCAAATATCTCAGTCAGTCCCACATCTCAGTCAGACCCAAATATCTCAGTCGGTCCCACATCTCAGTCAGACCCAAATATCTCATTCAGTCCCACATATCTCAGTCAGTCCCACATCTCAGTCAGACCTAAATATCTCATTCAGTCCCACATATCTCAGTCAGTCCCACATCTCAGTCAGACCCAAATATCTCAGTCAGTCCCACATCTCAGTCAGACCCAAATATCTCATTCAGTCCCACATATCTCAGTCAGTCCCACATCTCAGTCAGACCCAAATATCTCATTCAGTCCCACATATCTCAGTCAGTCCCACATCTCAGTCAGACCCAAATATCTCATTCAGTCCCACATATCTCAGTCAATCCCACATCTCAGTCAAACCCAAATATCTCATTCAGTCCCACATATCTCAGTCAGTCCCACATCTCAGTCAGACCCAAATATCTCATTCAGTCCCACATATCTCAGTCAGTCCCACATCTCAGTCGGTCCGAAATATCTCAGTCTGTCCCTCATAGAACATTCAGTCGCACATATATCTTTCAGTTCTACATATCTCAGTCATTACCACATATAAAAGCCAGTCCCACATATCTCAGTCATTACCACATATAACAGCCAGTCCCACATATATCAGTCATTACCACATATAACAGCCAGTCCCACATATATCAGTCATTACCACATATAACAGCCAGTCCCACATATATCAGTCATTACCACATATAACAGCCAGTCCCACAAATCTCAGTCATTACCACATATAACAGCCAGTCCCACATATATCAGTCATTACCACATATAACAGCCAGTCCCACATATATCAGTCATTACCACATATAACAGCCAGTCCCACATATATCAGTCATTACCACATATAACAGCCAGTCCCACATATATCAGTCATTACCACAAATAACAGCCAGTCCCACATATATCAGTCATTACCACATATAACAGCCAGTCCCACAAATCTCACTCCTCATATATAACATAATTCTTAAGGCTGATGAGAATTGAATCAGGTCTGTTCTAGTGGCACAGAATCACCTTGCTTCTCAAGTAAACAGGTTTTACGTACTTGACGAACCACATCTCGACACTCGCAGTGCCACTAGAACTGACCTGGTTCAATTCCCATCAACCTTAAGAATTTTGTCATTTTACCCTCATGCTTCCTTCTTGAATTTATAACATTTAGTCCTACATATCGTTCAGTGCCACATGTCTCAGTGAGTCTCATATGTCTGTCAGTCCCACATATTCCTTTCTCACATTTCTCGGCCAGTCCCACACATCTCATTCAGTTCCACATTTGTCAGTCAGTCCCACATATCTCATTCAGTTCCACATTTATCAGTCAGTCCCACATATCTCATTCAGTTCCACATTTGTCAGTCAACGCACATATCTCATTCAGTTCCACATTTGTCAGTCAGTCCCATACATCTCACTTAGTTCCACATTTGTCAGTCAGTCCCACATATCTCATTCAGTTCCACATTTGTCAGTCAGTCCCACATATCTCATTCAGTTCCACATTTATCAGTCAGTCCCACATATCTCATTCAGTTCCACATTTGTCAGTCAACGCACATATCTCATTCAGTTCCACATTTGTCAGTCAGTCCCACATATCTCATTCAGTTCCACATTTGTCAGTCAGTCCCACATATCTCATTCAGTTCCACATTTGTCAGTCAGTCCCACATATCTCATTCAGTTCCACATTTGTCAGTCAGTCCCACATATCTCATTCAGTTTTCCATATATGTCATTCAGTCACACGTCTCAGTTAGCCCTACTTATCTCAGTCAGTCCAACATTTCTAATTCAGTCTCACAATATTTCTAATTCAGTCTCACAACAATTGTAGTTCAGCCCATTTCTAATTTATCCCCACAGTGCATAGTTGCCATCTCAATTCTAATTTAGCCCCACAGTGCATAGTTGCCATCTCAATTCTAATTTAGCCCCACAGTGCATAGTTGCCATCTCAATTCTACATCGAGGTGAAAGTCTTGAGCTGTTTCTCAAACATGAGATCTTGTTATTTCTGAGATCTATTTTTGTGTGTAAATAGTAGACTTTCAGAAATACATTCAGACATACTTCCTTTATAGAGTGAGAATGGCTGCAGCTAGTTGACATGAGAAATGGCTGCAGCTAGTTGACATAGTGATAATCAGTAGAGAAAATATGGGAAAAGCCTGGCATGATTTTTCAATAACTCATGATCTATCCACTGGGAATTTTCTTCTTGTAATCAGCTTGTCCTGATATGCATGCATCTGATTCTGTACATATACCAATCTATCCTTCTTGACATCTATCTTGGGCCTGTACATAAATTATGCTTAACAATGTGGAATATGGGGGTAGGGGAGTCTGCAAAAGTTTGACAATTGTTGACAGGGAGGGATGTGGGTTTGAAGAAAGTTGAAGTCCACAGAATAGTTTTCTATACATCAATTAAACTGTGAATTTGAAAATGTTTTAGAAGAAATGTGAAAAAAGCATGCTGTTTTTCACACTTTATCTGCTAAAACAAATTTGGGTGGATTTGTCACAATTGCACAGGTTTTGTCCAAATATTCTTGACAAGCTGTTTATGGGGGGGGGGGGGGGGGTATTAAATATTTCTATACATATGTTGATATAATTTATGAACAGTCCCTTGGTACCCACACTTTTTCTTTCTGAAAGCTTGCATGAGATGGCTACACATCATTTAATCAGACTGACATAATGCTACGACTATGCACAGACAATTACAGATAGACATTACAGATTACAGATATACTTAGACATTAATTGGAAACGGCTGAAAATATACATTTTGTTATGGTAATAAAAACACAGTTCAGGTTCTCTTAGTTTGAAGTTACTAGTTGACCGTGAGTTGTTGAGGGTCTGGAAAGGAAAATAGCAATACTCTTACCCGCTTTGTATGTTGTATGAGGTGACTAAATAACAATTCTATTACCAGCTATGTATGTTGTACGAGGTGACTAAATAACAATTCTATTACCAGCTATGTATGTTGTACGAGGTGACTAAATAACAATTCTATTACCTGCTATGTATGTATGTATGTATGAGGTGACTAAATAACAATTCTATTACCAGCTATGTATGTTGTACGAGGTGACTAAATAACAATTCTATTACCTGCTATGTATGTTGTACGAGGTGACTAAATAACAATTCTATTACCAGCTATGTATGTTGTACGAGGTGACTAAATAACAATTCTATTACCTGCTATGTATGTTGTACGAGGTGACTAAATAACAATTCTATTACCTGCTATGTATGTTGTACGAGGTGACTAAATAACAATTCTATTACCTGCTATGTATGTATGAGGTGACTAAATAACAATTCTATTACCAGCTATGTATGTTGTACGAGGTGACTAAATAACAATTCTATTACCAGCTATGTATGTTGTACGAGGTGACTAAATAACAATTCTATTACCAGCTATGTATGTTGTACGAGGTGACTAAATAACAATTCTATTACCAGCTATGTATGTTGTTCGAGGTGACTAAATAACAATTCTATTACCTGCTATGTATGTATGTATGAGGTGACTAAATAACAATTCTATTACCAGCTATGTATGTTGTATGAGGTGACTAAATAACAATTCTATTACCTGCTATGTATGTTGTACGAGGTGACTAAATAACAATTCTATTACCTGCTATGTATGTTGTATGACGTGACTAAATAACAATTCTATTACCTGCTATGTATGTATGTATGAGGTGACTAAATAACAATTCTATTACCAGCTATGTATGTTGTGTGAGGTGACTAAATAACAATTCTATGACCCGCTATGTATGTTGTACGAGGTGACTAAATAACAATTCTATTACCAGCTATGTATGTTGTACGAGGTGACTAAATAACAATTCTGTTACCTACTATGTATGTATGTATGAGGTGACTAAATAACAATTCTATTACCAGCTATGTATGTTGTATGAGGTGACTAAATAACAATTCTATTACCAGCTATGTATGTTGTACGAGGTGACTAAATAACAATTCTATTACCTGCTATGTATGTTGTATGACGTGACTAAATAACAATTATATTACCTGCTATGTATGTTGTACGAGGTGACTAAATAACAATTCTATTACCTGCTATGTATGTTGTATGAGGTGACTAAATAACAATTCTATTACCAGCTATGTATGTTGTACGAGGTGACTAAATAACAATTCTATTACCTGCTATGTATGTTGTATGAGGTGACTAAATAACAATTCTATTACCAGCTATGTATGTTGTATGAGGTGACTAAATAACAATTCTATGACCCGCTATGTATGTTGTACGAGGTGACTAAATAACAATTCTATTACCTGCTATGTATGTTGTACGAGGTGACTAAATAACAATTCTATTACCTGCTATGTATGTTGTATGACGTGACTAAATAACAATTCTATTACCTGCTATGTATGTTGTATGAGGTGACTAAATAACAATTCTATTACCAGCTATGTATGTTGTATGAGGTGACTAAATAACAATTCTATGACCCGCTATGTATGTTGTACGAGGTGACTAAATAACAATTCTATGACCCGCTATGTATGTTGTACGAGGTGACTAAATAACAATTCTATGACCCGCTATGTATGTTGTACGAGGTGACTAAATAACAATTCTATTACCTGCTATGTATGTTGTACGAGGTGACTAAATAACAATTCTATTACCCGCTATGTATGTTGTGTGAGGTGACTAAAGAGAATTTGGGATGCAGCTGGCTGTTTCATCCCATGTAAAAGTAACCCTGAAGCCATTCTGAAGTCAGATGTTATAGTCAGAAGGTTCAGATATTGCAGCTAAACTGTAAACCATGAAACAATGAATTCCATTCTCTGGACTACATTCTGCTAATCTGCATGAATTTGAGGAATAGTGAAAAATAATGAACTAGTAGGAGTTTAAAGACTGATTTTGTTGCCTACAGAAATGGCGTGAAGTCGGTTGAGAAATCTTCAGCATATTCTACTGTCACATCGAGCATGAGGATGGAGATAGAGGGAGTTACAGCAGCTCTTAATTGGTTGATAACTGATACATCAACACACGCGGTAATAATCACATACTCTCAAAGCATGTTGCGCAAGATAGAAAAGTTCATGCTAAGAAAAGAATGGTGGGACTTATTAAACAACTCAGTTGTCCAAAGCATTACATGGATATTCTGCCCTGGTCATGCTGGGGTCAGAGGAAACAAGAGAGCCGACTTACTGGCAGGCAATGCGGCGATAGACGGCACATTGCTGAGAAGAGATAAAGCAGATTTAATAAAGGCAGTAATAAATTCATTTCAAGATGCAGATGATGTCAATGAAGATGATGTCAATGCGGTTGAGAACATACACATACAGAGAATGTTAGAAATGGGAGTTTTCAGAGGTGAGGGGAGGAAAAGTAAATTTTTTGGCAAGTCCTGAAGATCACACAATCAACACCTGACCAGAACTATGAGTCTACATACACTGGGATGGCTGCTGGAGCGGAGGGCGGAGCACTTATGGGAATGTCCCACGTGCTGTGAAGCCAGTTTCTAATCAAGAATCAAGACTGATTCATACCTAATCTTGCACTAGTTTCTTTACTTCTAGTGGATCAGGTAATGAAGTATGCTTGCAGGAGAAGAGATAGCTGCAAATAGAGGACTGCTTAGTTATGATACTATATTATTGTTGCCTGGACAACAACGGTGAAAATATCTCATCAATACCATTTAAAAAATAGTGAAAATAAAACCTTTTTATAAACAAAATTAAGGTTATAACAAGTGACAAAACAAATAGCAAGCTCTCAATATCCATCAATAATAGAAGTGAAATGGAAGTAGATTATTCTTGTATTAAATAACCCCCCAGGGAGGGGTCCTGTCACCCACACTTTTCTTGGTTTACATCAATGACCTAGTTACTGGACTACCACACAGGATCAAAGTGGCAATGTATGCTGACGACCTGGTGATCCGGTGCACGGAAGAACATGCAACAGTGGCCACTAAACAAATACAAAGAGCTATCGATGCCCCTAACCTTATGGGCAAATAAATGGTGCGTCAGCATTAACACAGATAAGTGCAGCACTACACTCTTTACCCTCTCACCAAAACAAAAAGCTGGTCATATCAAGATAGATGGAGTGCTCTTGAAAGAAGACAAACAATCCACTTACCTCGGAGTTACTTTTGATGATAAGCTGACATGGAAGCAGCACATAAACAAAGCAACAACAAAAGTCAGGAGGAAGTTAGCTATCCTGAGAAAACTAAGTGGAACCACATGGGGAGCCAGTGGAAATATACTCAGTAAATTTTACCAGCAAGGCATAAGACCACACCTGGAATATGGTTCAGCTGCGTGGTGTCCTGCATCAAACACCACATTACAAGATCTAGATAAAGTGCAAAACCAGGCACTTAGAATAATGTTGGGAGCAATGAAATCAACACCCATCGCAGAGATGCAGAAAATGGGAAGAATGCAAACACTTAGCGAACGCAGAGACACAAAAGTACTAATTCGAGCAGAAAAGTTTAAGTGTATACCAAGTCATCCAATGAAGGAAAGTTTCCAAAATCTAGCAATGGGGCGACTGAAAAGAAGCAGTTTTATCCATCAAGCTAAACGACTCCGTAGACAACTTACAGACCTACCTGAAGTTGACAGCCCCTAAAGGTCTGTACCAGAACAAACCCCATGGAGTGAAAGGCATGGAATGTCAATATACATTTAGACCCATGTGAAAGGAATACTAAGCGAGGACGAACAGAACAGTGTGCAGCGAAGGACAGTCACCCTCAGTTTCCTGGATGAGGAATATCCACAAGATATATGGGTCAGAGTATACACAGATGGGTCAAACTGGACCAACTGGCTAAGGAAGGTGCTGCCGAAGACCAACCAGAAATACCAATCACCTACCATCAGAAAAAACAGATGATCAAGTCAATAAGAAAGCCACAAACACCAACACAAGATGACTTATCACATTATGAACAGATCAGAACAAGTTGTAATTCTACGTCTCAGAACAGGACACAACCGACCCCGCAGTCACATGTATACAAAGTTCAAGATTGGCAACATGACCATGTGTACATGTGGACAAGCAGCACAGAGTGCCAAACATATACTTCAAGAGTGTTCTGAGCATGAAACGCTGAGGCAGACATATTGGCCAGAGGAAACAACACTGGAATCAAAGCTCTATGGGACACTGTAGGAACTACAAAAGACAGTGAGTTTTATTAAGGAGACAGAATTACAGATATAGACATGTTTTCAAGTGAACGAAAGAAGAAGAAGTATTAAATAACAGTGACTTCCCCTTAAATAGCTGTCTGCATTACAAAATACAGAAATATATTGCACTTTCGAGATAAAATATTACAAGAACACTGAAATCGTTGTAAAGATGGACAAGATGTATGCTGTGAGTATTGTATCGATATGTCAAGAGTTAAATGCATGTACAACTTTCTGCATGTACGCTGACAAATGCATGTACAACTTTCTGCATGTACGCTGACAAATGCATGTACAACAATATGTGTATACTTACAACTCAGTTGTATATCATTAATTCTGTTGCCAAGTTAAGTTTCTTCTGTTTACCTTTTCTTTGATGTTGAGTAGTTGTTTGTTGTATGTAAGATGTCTGTTGTTGTTTGTATATTTTGTGATGCTGAAAATGTATCTGCTGGGCCAGAAGGCCCATAATAACGCAGTTCTTTCGTGAAACGAGCGGCACAACATACTTCATGCTCCCCAGTGGAAATCACACAAACTTTTTTGTTGGTTATTGGAGAGTTAATACAGAAGATGTAGATTGTGAGATATTTATTCTGTAATTGTTGTAGTTGTATAAGCCGTATGCAGTGTGCTCAAGAGGTTGTGTGTTCAAATCTGGCTTGTGTTGTCTCGTTTATATAGTGGATGTTTTGGGAAATCCTTTGGGCATTATTGCCTGAAGCTTCAGAGTATGTGTTGTGTGTGATATTCTCGACACACAATGTGCTGCGTCATTGAAAGGGACGAGCTACATATGGGGGAGTGGGGGGTTTACATGAACTCAATCTTCTTTAAGCCCTCTTTATAAATTAAATAATTGTTTGATTTTAGTTTTATTAATTATGTGTGTTTGTTTATGTCTTGTTTCTTTGTCCCAATATTTGTATTGTTTTATCAGATTTTAGTTTTATAACTACAACAAAACTGTAATGTAAAAGGTGAAACTTGGGAACAGGATTATGAAGTTGTTCTAATCACTGCCGACATGATTTCTTGTCAAAAACAATACTACAGGGAGCCGTCAAAGGTGGTAGAGGCAGAGGAGGACAAATAAAAGCAGAGGCAGACAGTATCAAGGACTGGACAAGATACCATTTTTTTGGATGATGATGAGTCCCATAAAATATATTTAAATATGTCTTTCATATAACACCTCTCAGAGTGTGAGGTTTATTCTCATAACATTACATACCACTGACAGTTTGAGTATATTATTCTCAAAACATTACATACCACTGATAGTTTGAGTATATTATTTTCAAAACATTACATACCACTGACAGTTTGAGTATATTATTCTCAAAACATTACATACCACTGACAGTTTGAGTATATTATTTTCAAAACATTACATACCACTGACAGTTTGAGTATATTATTCTCAAAACATTACATACCACTGACAGTTTGAGTATATTATTCTCAAAACATTACATACCACTGATAGTTTGAGTATATTATTTTCAAAACATTACATACCACTGACAGTTTGAGTATATTATTTTCAAAACATTACATACCACTGACAGTTTGAGTATATTATTCTCAAAACATTACATACCACTGATAGTTTGAGTATATTATTTTCAAAACATTACATACCACTGACAGTTTGAGTATATTATTCTCAAAACATTACATACCACTGACAGTTTGAGTATATTATTCTCAAAACATTACATACCACTGACAGTTTGAGTATATTATTTTCAAAACATTACATACCACTAACAGTTTGAGTATATTATTCTCAAAACATTACATACCACTGACAGTTTGAGTATATTATTTTCAAAACATTACATACCACTGACAGTTTGAGTATATTATTCTCAAAACATTACATACCACTGACAGTTTGAGTATATTATTCTCAAAACATTACATACCACTGATAGTTTGAGTATATTATTCTCAAAACATTACATACCACTGATAGTTTGAGAATATTGGGAATGAAAGCTCCATAGGAACCTCTACAATTTCACACAGGAAAAATAAGCATCACCACTCATAATTCCTGGTGATCCAGACAATCAAAGACAAGACAGGTGTGACAGGTACACTTTCATATAAGACAGACAGGTGAGACTGAAATATGTCACTTCTATCTATTCTATCTATAAATCCGTAACCCGTCAGGGTTTCCAGGTGTACCACATTATATGCAACAACACAAAGTCATCCAGCGATTTCTACCTTTCATGAAGCGGATGAAAGAGAAAAAAATATTGTAGTGTTCAGTCCTTGATGTTTTCTGTCCATGCTTTTATTTGTCCTCCTCTGCTTCTTTCACCTTCAACCATACCCTGCTGTATTGTTTTTGACAAGTAATCATGTCACTATACATGTACAAGCCATGTAAATTCTTGTCGCTTCACTATCGAAAGCAATAGTTCTTGTGAACCTGTATACATCTCTATTTTATAATAATCAATAAAGGGTAATCAATAAAAGGGTAATCAATAAAAGGGTAATCAATAAAAGGGTAATCAATATCCAAACAAATTACAAACAAGTTAAAAATGAGAATTATAAAATGCTACATCTATTCCATATTAATGTATGGCTCAGAAACATGGACACTAAATAAACAATTAGAAGACAAAATTGATGCCTTTGAGATGTGGGTATATAGAAGAATAGGGAGAACATCATGGAAAGAGAAGAAAACAAATACAGAGGTGCTAAAGACACTTAATATGAAGAAAGAACTACTAAGAGAAATAAAGATCAGGCAAATAAAATACTTTGGACACATTAAAAGACATGACACCCTATTGAAGACCTTACTTGAGGGTAAAGTCAAAAGGAAGCGAGCAAGAGGTAGGCAGAGATACAAGTGGGAGAGTAACATTACACGATGGACAGGTTACAGTCTAGCAGAGTGCACCACCAAGACAAGAGACAGGAGATGTTGGAGATACGTTGCAGCCAACCTTCGTTGCGGAGACGGCACTTGATGATGATGATGAATCAATAAAAGGTAATTTTATAATCATATTGTCTAAGACCATTCGGGTATGACATTACACTTTTCAATGTCTGCGATCAGATGGAAAAGATATATATATATATTGTCCTGTAGATTATGTTCGTAAATGACGGCATCCGATAATTTTTCTATTTTCAGTCTTCCATCTGGGCATGATGTTATGTCTACACCTCCCCCTATCCCACCTCGACAGTCAGTGAGAGTACCAGACCGAAGTGAAAGCTTCAGTGAACAAGGTAAGCACACAAGTCTCATGTTAGTGAAGATCATGTCAGACAACTGTTACATCATACACCAGCCGTTTATTATCAGACTTAAAATAATCATCTATCAGTCACTATTGAAACATCTTCCAACCGAGTTTCATCAAGGTTGTCAAATAGAGATCGGAGTTGACGGTACTGCAGTGCTTCAAAAATTGCATGTGGACTACGCCCTCACAGACCAAAAAGATGGTCATCAACACTTTTCCCGCCGATGCAACAACCTTGAATTTTCTTGGTGATAGTGAGTTCGTATGCCTGTACTCCATGGACTGACGCTTGTTTTCAGGTCATAATGATGTGCCCACAACTCGTTGCCAGTGATAATTCTGTGGATAAAGGCATAACTTTCCTGTTCATATCGCGTCACTGTTTCATTTTCGGTGTCAGAATTTCAGGGACCCATTTCGCACACACATTCCTATACCCAAGCAGGGCATGGATATTGTCATGGACACGCTCAGTCGAAATCCTAAGCATTGTAGCGATATCTTTCTGATTGACACAGCGATTGGCATGAATCAGTTCCTCCACTCGAGCTTGGTGCTGTGCATCTATGGCTGTGAACGGATGTCTGCTGCACACCTGATCATGCAGACTCAACATTTTTGGATTGACGTCTTTTACAGTCCTTGCCCACCTCCTGACAGTACTTACAATCCACACATGCATCACCGTATACCGTAGTCATTCTTCGATACATGTCGAAGACACAACCTTCCACCACCAGGAATTCAACCATAGCACGTTGCTTCAGCCGTATTTCTATACACGTCGCCATTTATGTCTGCTATGTGCATGCGTCACGATCCAGGAGCATGACACTACATGTCCCTGTGGTCACTTCCTTAGAAATTATTTTCAAAATATATTTTCACATAGGTGTTACGAGGCTCTGAGCGCTGTTGTCAAAGTTATGGCTCTGGAGGCAAAACTTTTCAATTCGTCCTCATAGAATGTTAACCCCTTAGCTGCGCTGAGTAAAAAAGTATAAATTGTATCTACAGTGCGGGGAAATTTCAAGGGCTGTTAAATATATTTCCTCTAACCAATTTGCCCACTACATTCTAACGTTAAAGAATTGGAATGTAGACCTATTATTATTGAAGGCATATACACTAGGCCTATACTCTAACTTATGAATTTTTGAATAATGTTTCTTTATATATTATGTAGGAGACATGAAAACCTTAATATACATTAGTCTCGCAAAATAAACATTATGTAAAACAAATAGACCTAATCATAATAACCCGTTTTATTTTGGGCGCAAAGTTTTTCCTACCAACGCTTCTCAGCATATTTATTTGTCACATCACAAATATCTTGTATAATAGTATCATGTCATACACATTCAAAGATTCTGAAAATGTTTGCATGATCAATGTTTTGAATCTTAAACTATTATTGACAAAAATGTTTACCTTACCCCGTATCATGAATTTGAAACACGTGGTCTACAGATTACTGAATCTAATTCTATATCCTCCGATTCATTGAATTTTCGCTTCAAAATATTTGTAGGCCTAGATATTGTGGTTAGAGAAAAAAATTACTGCTCTGTCCACTGACAAAATTTCAAATGAAATGTACATGCATGCTCCATTTCAAAGCCTCGATTTGGAATTGACCTGTAGTTAGCTTGCACTAGCCAATCAGATTATTTTATAACATTGAGGGGCTTTCTGGGACTAAATATACACATACTTAAACACGCGCACTGATAGGTGATTACCGCAACTCTGCGGATACTTTTCTTCGTATCCTATCAGATGCTTCCGCAGTTAACGGGTTAAAATGGGTACCAGTTACAAAAGATAGAAATGGGTACCAGTTGCAAAAGATAGAGAAAAGGACCAAGAGAAACTCTTCACAGAACAACTATCAAAGATGGTACGACTATCAACAACATGCACTGACTATACATATCATCACATCGTTTAAACTGGAGAGCACTGGTTTATGTCCTACTCACTGGTTTATGTCCTACTCACTGGTTTATGTCCTACTCACTGGTTTATGTCCTACTCACTGGTTTATGTCCTACTCACTGGTTTATGCCCTACTCACCGTATTCCATGCTGATGAAATGGATGAATAGATAGATTTACTGCTGCCATCATGATTTAATATTTCATTATTTGCTATGTTTTTCTATAGCAGTGTTTACCTATGACATTTTCTCTATCTGCTATATATAATTATATTAAGCTAATGCATTGCCACATCTTGCAGATGTTAGTAGATTATGATCGGTTCTTGTTTGGAACCTGTGTCCCCCCTTTTGATTATTTCCCTTGTCTATATTTATCAGTTTATGTTTATCATTTATTAATTTAAATAAAAATGCATTTAGGGTTAGGGTTATTTATGTAAAACATAACTAACCATAACCCCTACCCTAACTCTAAAAAATGAATATTTAAATTAATTATTGATTAACCTTTAGGGCTCTGACTTAAAATTACGCAATATCCCCCCTGGGCCTGACTTTTTAAGGGGAACATTTGCGTTATTTATGTTGGGTGTTTTGAAAACGTCATAACTTTTTTGTTTTAAAAGATATCAAAATAATTTTTGCACATCTAAATAAAGGAGTGAATAGTGAATATAATTGTGTTTTTGTTGTTGTTGTATGTGTGATATAACAGTTGTGAGCAAGTTGTGAAGTTGAAAATACGGGCAAAAAATGCAAAACGCCATTTTCAAAATCGCAAATATATTTTCGTGACGACCCTAATACATGAGCAATGTGTGGCAACATTGATAAAATCCTCATAAATACCTATACTTATTGTATATATATATTGTTTTATATCAAAACTAATATAATATGAACTAAAACAACTAATAAAACGTGAAGAAATCGCATATAACGTCCGTCCGGTCAACTCTTGGTCTAGCCCGACATACGTAATTATTGTTCATGCACACACGTGGCACCCCTGAAAGTTATTATTTTGTTGTTGTTTAATGAATACACAAACATTCTTATCAAATAAGAACATATTAAACACAAAAAACAACAATTAGAACATGTTCCGGTAGTCACGATCACTTAGCCATGCCACGTGTGACTCAATTTGATAGTACGAGAATACGGCTGAAAATGGCTAAAGTTGTTCTAGAAATGCGTTGACAAATTCAACTGGCTTTCTCTCTCTTAGAATCGTAATGTGTAAAGGAATTTGACCTTTAAACTGTGACGTATTTCTAGCTTCGTGTGGCGGGAATTCTACGTCATATAAGCTTTAACTTTGTGAAGTTCCGTACTCGGGAATGGAGCGATATCGTATGGCGCATAATTGCGACCACAGGCTAGGTGGACGCACACGCAAGGTGCAATGTTGCGACCATAGGGTCTTAAAGGTTAAGTATTGCTATAATATTTAGATTAATTAATTCTAAAATAAACAGGAGACACAGGGGTTCCATACAAGAACTTTACGATCATATGAAAAAGTTGAGTCTATGTAGCCAGAATAAGGTTTTTGAAGAGATGAAAATATAATATTTTCCAGTATTAGTTCCTCTGAGAGTGACTTTGCCTCCAGATAGGGGGAGTGAGAAGGATCAGTCCAGTGATGAGGACAAGCACAAACTCAGCCCTAGTCCACATGAAGTCAGCCCTAGCCCATATGATGCATGTAGCTCAAGCCCTCGTGATATCAGCCCATCAGCCAGAAGCCCTACAGTAAGTTCATCATTACTTATAGCGTTCAGAATATCAACACTCATTTGCTATGCTCATTCATTCAACGGTAACATCTAGTGGACCTCTGTTAGTCTTGACTCCAGCTAGACTGACTCCAGCTAGACTGACTCCTACTAATCTGCCTTCTGATTAACTTACTTCTACCAATCTGTCTCCAGCTAGTCTTAGATCCGGTTAGTTTAGTCTGTCTCAAGCTAGTCTTAGATCCGGTTAGTTTAGTCTGTCTCCAGCTAGTCTTAGATCCGGTTAGTTTAGTCTGTCTCCAGCTAGTCTTAGATCCAGTTAGTTTAGTCTGTCTCCAGCTAGTCTTAGATCCAGTTAGTTTAGTCTGTCTCCAGCTAGTCTTAGATCCGGTTAGTTTAGTCTGTCTCCAGCTAGTCTTAGATCCGGTTAGTTTAGTCTGTCTCCAGCTAGTCTAAGATCCGGTTAGTTTAGTCTGTCTCCAGCTAGTCTTAGATCCAGTTAGTTTAGTCTGTCTCCAGCTAGTCTTAGATCCAGTTAGTTTAGTCTGTCTCCAGCTAGTCTTAGATCCGGTTAGTTTAGTCTGTCTCCAGCTAGTCTTAGATCCGGTTAGTTTAGTCTGTCTCCAGCTAGTCTTAGATCTGGTTAGTTTAGTCTGTCTCCAGCTAGTCTTAGATCCAGTTAGTTTAGTCTGTCTCCAGCTAGTCTTAGATCCAGTTAGTTTAGTCTGTCTCCAGCTAGTCTTAGATCTGGTTAGTTTAGTCTGTCTCCAGCTAGTCTTAGATCTGGTTAGTTTAGTTTGTCTCCATCTAGTCTTAGATCCAGTTAGTTTAGTCTGTCTCCAGCTAGTTTTAGATCCAGTTAGTTTAGTATGTCTCCAGCTAGTCTTAGATCCGGTTAGTTTAGTCTGTCTCCATCTATTCTTAGATCTGGTTAGTTTAGTCTGTCTCCAGCTAGTCTTAGATCCGGTTAGTTTAGTCTGTCTCCAGCTAGTCTTAGATCCAGTTAGTTTAGTATGTCTCCAGCTAGTCTTAGATCCGGTTAGTTTAGTCTGTCTCCAGCTAGTCTTAGATCCGGTTAGTTTAGTCTGTCTCCAGCTAGTCTTAGATCCGGTTAGTTTAGTCTGTCTCCAGCTAGTCTTAGATCCAGTTAGTTTAGTCTGTCTCCAGCTAGTCTTAGATCCAGTTAGTTTAGTCTGTCTCCAGCTAGTCTTAGATCCGGTTAGTTTAGTCTGTCTCCAGCTAGTCTTAGATCCAGTTAGTTTATTCGGATTCCAGTGAGTCTTAACTCTGCAAGTCTAACTGCAGTTAGTCTGATTCCAGCTAGTCTGACTCCTAATAGCCTCAATTCTTGATTAGAAACTAGCATCAGAGCATGAGGGGCAATCCCTTAAGTGGTCCTCTCCATTCCAGCAGCCATCCATGTGTATATAGACTCAGGAGTCCCAGTCAGGTGTTGATTTCATGATGTTCAG
This sequence comes from Meghimatium bilineatum, assembly GCA_034231615.1. Classification (NCBI taxonomy): domain Eukaryota; kingdom Metazoa; phylum Mollusca; class Gastropoda; order Stylommatophora; family Philomycidae; genus Meghimatium; species Meghimatium bilineatum. The sequence goes on from CM067318.1 coordinate 11,083,360, forward strand.
GTCTTTCCAAAAAAACTATTTTTCCTTCCCTCACCTCTAGACACTCCCACTTTTGACATTCTTTGTATTTGTAGTTCTCAATCTCATTAATATCATCTTCATCTTGCGATGAATTTATGACCGTCTTAATCAAGTCTACTTTATCTTTTCTCAGCATTGTGCTGTCTATTGCCGCATTGCCTGCCAATAAGTCCTCTCGTTTCCTCTGACCCCGGCATGACCGGGGAAATATATATATATGTAATGCTCTTGACAACTGAGTTATTAAATAAGTCAAGCCATTCTTTTCTCAGCATGCACTTTTCTATCTTGCGCAGCATGCTTTGAGAGTCTTTCAGTATTACCGAGTGGGTTGATGTATCAGTTATCAACCAATTTAGTACTGCTGTAACTCCCTCTGTCTCCATTCTCCATACACATGCTCAATGTGATAGTGGAGTGTGCAGATTAATCTCAACCAACTGCATGCCATTTCTGTAGGCAACAAAACCCCAACTGTTTTTACCGTATGTGTATTTGTGACGACTGAGAAGAAACATATAACATCCATATTAGTTCCACAAGGGCCAATAGGTCTTCTTGTAAACATAAATAACATATAGACAGTACAATTTTGCTTCAAATAATTGCCTAAAGTAATTCAAGTAGGAAGCAAGAGGATAAATAAAAAATTCTTGAGGTCAACGGTAATTGAACCAGTCCGTTCTGACAGCACCGAATCGCCTGGCAACTAGAATAAATGGGGTATTTCCATACTAACTAATAGCATCTCCAATAAAAGATATTCTTCTTCTTCTTCTTTCGTTCACTTGAAACATGTCTATATCTGTAATTCTGTCTCCTTAATAAAACTCACTGTCTTTTGTAGTTCATACAGTGTCCCATAGAGCTTTGATTCCAGTGTTGTTTCCTCTGGCCAATATGTCTGCCTCAGCAATAAAAGATATGATTTTGTGAAGGATTTTAATTTATCCTCTTGCTTTTTTAAATCAATTTTTTTATCTTAAAAAAAAAATCCTTTATCCGTTTTTGTGTGCAATTTCTTCATTTTTATATTTTTGGTCACCAATTTTTTTGAAAATCATTATAAGGGAGTCTTTTGTCTAATTTCTAGTATTGTCCTGGGGGGGGGGGTGGTGTCATTGAGGGACCGGGACCATTATATATGGGCTTGGGTATGTGTAATGCATGACCTTTTAGTTAACATGATTACAGTAACATATTGTTGGCACAACTTTCAGAACCACATTCTGAAAAGTTGAAAAGATATAGAGGATTGATTTCGCTATACATAAGTCTCCCAATGTGTACTCTCGAAGAAGCGTCATGCTTCCTGCCAAGAGTACTACTCATAGCACATAACTCCGTAGCTTCAAGTGATAATCCCCAGAGATGTCTGAGAAATTTTACATAGATTCAAACTTGTGATCTCTTGAGCGCAAGGCGAACTGCTTAACAACTATACTTCATGGATCCCCGAAACAAATTCTATAAAAACACAAAACTCTAGAAGACAAAATACAAGTTCTTGTTGGGTACAATTAATGAATTATCAACTTTTTAACAGGACCATCCAAAGAAGCCACCCAGGAAAAAACCATTAAGCTTCAGAAGACTAGACCAAGGACCTCATTTACCAACAGAGCCATCTTCCGGGGGAGGCAACTATGTCAACTTAGATCCTAATGTTGAGAGGGCACTGATGGATGCTAGAGCTTTATCTGAGTCAGGTATTATTGGTGTTCATTATAGATTATTTGATTAATCTATAGTCTGTTCTTATCTAATCTATAGTCTGTTATAGTCTGTTCTTATCTGTGTTGTATGTATGTTTATCCAGAAGCTTATCTCATTTATGCCTTTCCATAATAAAATATAAAATCAGATGGCAGATGTACTAAAGAAATCAAATGTAGAATTACTTAGGCAAAAGCAGCATTTTACAAGATTATATCAGCTATGTGGCGATCGGGACAGTTTTATCTTTTGAGTCCTAATATATGTTTCTGTCCTAATATCTTTGATGAGGGTACTCTTTTCCTGGTAGGTGGTTTCTTGGTGTTTTTGTTCCATCTTGTGCTAACTCATCTAAATAGGGGTCAACTAGTACGGATTGTCAATATTGATACAGATTTCAGGGTTGCCACACAAGCAGAACTCTGTGATTGATGAACTAGAAGTCCAGGGCTGCCACACGAGCAGAACTCTATGATAGATGACTCATCAAGAATTCCAGGCCCAGGGTTGCCACATGAGCAGAACTGTGATAGATGAACTAAAAATGCAGGCCCAGTATTTCCACACGAGCAGAACTCTATGATAGATGACTCATCAATAAGTTCAAGCCCAGGGTTGGCACAGAACTCTGATTGCCCCCCAAAAAACCCCCCAAAATCCATTTTTATTCAAATACGGAAATAAATTATTAAAAATACAGATTTATGAAAAAATAAGTTTACACCTATGGACCGTAATAGGGATTTATGGATGCATGTTTAGTCCCCGAAGGAAGGCATTCTAGTGCATCATTATCCAGGATTATCACGTCCTGCCAGAGGTACAGTACACACATCTGGACCAACTATCTTATCTTTTTTATGTCAGATTTGTTGACCCATTCTGGCATATCTTGTATTCCCTGTCACCCAGGAGTCTGCCACGTAAGGACAGAGGTGCAGTGTATGCTGGCCTGCATATTTTTGTCATCCACTGGTATTATTTCTTCTTTTTCTCTCCTGCAGATTAGCAGGGTGTAGTCCGGAGAACGGAATGCGCTGTGCCATGGTTTACAGCATTGCTGCGATATCTGCGCCTTTCAGCCTGACACATCCGACTTCAGCATGGCTTTGGGTCACTGACCCTATATGGGATGGGACAGCCAACTCCATCCCATAACCTCCTTAGTCGCCTTTTACGACATGCGCGGAAGGTAAACAGTGTTGCTATTCTTTGCTCCCCTTTTGGGCCCTGGCAACACACGGGCTTGACAGGTGAAAAGTTGATAAAAGAGAAAAGTAAGAAATTGAGACAAGATGAGACAGTTACTTTTTTCACAGATGACATGCTGTCAACATATCCCTCAACTTTCCTCAGTTGCCTCTTACAACATGCCTGGAAAGACAGTGGCCCTATTCTGTGCACCCTGAACTAGAAGTCCAGGCCCAGGGTTGCCACACAATCAGAACTCTGTGATAGATAACTCACCTAGAAGTCCTGACCCAGGGTTGCCACACAAGCAGAACTCTGTGATAGATAACTCACCTAGAAGTCCTGACCCAGGGTTGCCACACAAGCAGAACTCTGTGATAGATAACTCACCAAGAAGCCCAGGCCCAGGGTTGCACATGAGCAGAATTCTGCTATAAATGACCACTTTTGGGTCTGTCCGGAGTACAAAAACTTCAGTTAATATCCAACTTTTGGGTTTCGCTGGAGTGCAGAGACTTCAGTTCATATCTAAGTTGCCATGAAAGAAAGAAAACTTTCTGTTTTATATTTTTTTTCTTCCTGTACTATCCTGAAATATGTAATGAGTCTCATGTTTCCAGATCACTTTCAACTTGTTTACCATTTCTTGCATTTTCAGACCAACCGAGTACTTTTGTTGGTACAGCCAACAATACAAGTAGTACAACCAATATGGCAACTAACACCACATCTATCACCACCAGCATGTCAGATACTACTAGTACAGAAGATACTAATACAAGTATCACTACCATTACACAAGCTAGTATTAAAAGTATTTCTTCCAGTACAGTAGACATGACCACTAATACTGTCACCATTGCAGCAGATACTGCTACAAGTATTACCACAATAACAACAGACACTACCACAAATATCACCACCAGCGCAGAAGATGCTGAAATAAGTATAACCACCAATGCAACAGATAGCATCATCAGTACAGCGTCTTGTGCAGCAGTTACCATGATTGGTCCAGCAGATACCACGGCAGCTACTGTCACTGGTCAGCTAGAGTCTTCCAACATAGTTACAAAGCAGTTTTCTGACGATAGCTATGAGAAGACACAACAGCAGCTCTCAGATACCACTCAAAATGTGAAACATGAAGTACAAAATTATGCAGAGGCAGCATCTGAAGCTGATTTAGTCATTTCTGAATTTCCTGTCTGCGACGTAGAAGATAGTAAAGGTATGTATCACGATACTTCTAGTGTTACATTTATTTATTTAAAATTTAGAAATGTCACCAAACAGGCTTCAGATAAATATTTCATTGATATCCATTATTCATCTTAAATCCATATATTTACTGGCACAACAAACCTGTGCTCCGGCAGCACCAGCCCTATGACAGTTGAATACTAGTTGCATACCTGCCCAGCTTACGAGGAAGAACAGAGAAGCACTTAGCTATATCCTGTCTCTTTTCATGAAAAACTTTGTGTCACTGCTCAGTTGGCTGCTACCTTTGTCAGAGTCATCAATGTGGAAGTCTGGAGTTGACTGCTACCTTTGTCAGAATCATCAATGTAGAAGTCTGGAGTTGACTGCTACCTTTGTCAGAGTCATCAATGTGGAAGTCTGGGGTTGACTACTACCTTTGTCAGAGTCATCAATGTGGAAGTCTGGGGTTGACTGCTACCTTTGTCAGAGTCATCAATGTAGAAGTCATGACAGCGAATGAGGAAGAATCATATATCAGAGATATCGTATTTAATTCATCTTTGAAGTGAGAATCTGTGTCTGTCTTGATAGGATACAAGACAGCGGCAAACAAAATCAAACACACTTGACAGCGGTTAGCTTAGAGGTTATTGACCAACTTGTAGGTATGGAAACCAGTTCTCTCGCAAGGCTGGCCTATTAACCATATAGTTACAGACGTCTACCTTTTAGTGAAAGTGTTTAAAAAATCTGAATGTATTAGTTGCCGCAATTTGACTTTGAATTTCCCCTGCCATTAGTGCAATAAAACGGTGACACAATGCATTTTCGCTCTTGGGACAACAAGTGGGACCATTATCCTGCTAGAAGAGTGACCAAGTGGGACTTTGAGAGCAAAAGAACAATTTAAAAAAAATATTTAATCTTTCATTTATATACAATGAGATATTAGTTATTTCATTAATCTTGAATTATATAAGTTTGCACGTGTGGCAACACTATCCGGGGCAGTTTCAGCTTGAAGTTTGCAGTTTCTAGTTCAGGGAGCAAAGAATAGGGCCACTGTCTTCTTTCCAGGCATGTCATATGGGGCGACTAAGGAGAGTTGGGAGATTAGGTTGACAACCTGTCACCTGTGACAAAATTATCATCATTGCATGTCTTGTGTCAATTTCTCAATTTTGTTTTCTGTTCTATTTATTCACCTGCTGCCTTACAGCTTAACATGGGAATGCCTTAGGATAAGGCAGTTGACCTCTACATAAAATCCCCACTGCCTAGTAGGTTAGCATGAGACTGCCTCAGTCAAGTGAGTAAATCCCTGTAGAATATTAGGAGTGAAGACCCAAAGGCAGTCCGTGGTGTATCTTATTTACCATCTTCTGGCATCTGCAGTTCTGCTTGTTTCCAGGTGTATTGGCATTGCCTTTCCTTGGAATTAATCAACAGAGTTGAGATGGGATTAGTGCAAATGGGCAAGACACTTTAAACATTAAAACCTGCACAGTAAGCAATCATGTGTGAAATTTTGACGGCCTCATAGTCCATGTGAAATTTTACTCTGTCATTGGTCTGTAATGATACAAAAGGCCAATATCACCATATTTCAGAGATGTAAGTTATGTAATTAATTTTGAATGATATATTTCAGAGATGTACGTTGTGTGATTAATTTTGAATGATATATTTCAGAGATGTACGTTGTGTGATTAATTTTGAATGATATATTTTCCTCCGCAGACAGATGTGTCTGGCCATTGGTGCAAATAAAACGGCAACAACGCAATCCATTCTCTGTACTACATCCTGCTGGAAATCTAGTAGTCCTACTACAAGAGAGATCCAGCGGGAGTTTGAGAAAGAATGCTGAAGAAGAAGAAGAAGAAGAATGATATATTTTAGAGATGTATGTTCGTGACATAGTTATATATTTAAACAAAACTCATTGCTAACTTTGTGTATTCCAGAGGATACTGGAACAAAGCCGCCATCATCCTTGGATATTGGCCAGACTGAAGAGAAGCTGGATCATGTACAAGGTTCTCCCTTTAGACACCAACCTCCAACACCTGATTGTCCACCACCTTCTCCTGGTACAGCAATACAGAATATTCATTGCAGGATACAACCAATGGTGAGTCTATTGATGCTAGCTGACCTTGAAATATATGATCACAGGTTACAGCCAATGGTGAGTCTATTGGTGAAACAAATCACAGGATACAACCAATGGTGAGTCTATTGGTGAAATAAATCACAGGATACAACCAATGGTGAGTCTATTAGTGAAGCAAATCACAGGATAAAACTAGTGGTGAGTCTATTGGTGAAATAAATCACAGGATACAACCAACGGTGAGTCTATTGGTGAAACAAATCACAGAATACAACCAATGGCGAGTCTATTGGTGAAACAAATCACAGGATACAACTAACGGTGAGTCTATTGGTGAAACAAATCACAGGTTACAACCAACGGTGAGTCTATTGGTGAAATAAATCACAGGATACAACCAACGGTGAGTCTATTGGTGAAATAAATCACAAGATACAACCAACGGTGAGTCTATTGGTGAAATAAATCACAGGATACAACCAACGGTGAGTCTATTGATGGTAGTTGAGATTGAAATATGTGGTACATTTCCGGTGCCAGAAATGGAAGCAAAGAATAGCAACACTGTTTAGCTTCCATGTATATTGTAATAGGTGGCTAAGGAGGTTTTGGAATTGAGTTGACTGTCTTGTCCCATATATGGTCAACGTGGAAATGTGTTTCAAGAATGTTTTAGGAAGAGCGACAGGTAAGAAATCATATCTTTTTGGCTGGTCAGGCATATGTTATTGTAACAGAAGAAGCCATCATCAAAATTAATGCAGCAATTTGTGTTGACAGTTCGCAGCAATGCTGTAAACCATGACACAACGCATTCCGTTCTCCGGACTACATCCTGCTAATCTGCAGGAGTTTGAGAACAAACGCAGAAGAAGAAGTGTTGACAGTTGCTGGAGTTTGTATTTGTTAGCTAATGAATTCTCTGTGTCATTAAGAACAGTTCAAATGATTGTTCAGAAGAAACTGAAAAATCGGAAGGTATGTTCTCAGAGAGTATTCTCTCACAGCGCGTGCCTGAACCGGCCGCAAAAGATAATTTGTTACCCATCACCCTTCCTGAAACATTCTTGCCCAATCCTTCACTATACACTGTCTGCATTCTTTGATGAATGTTGGTTGGTTGACATTCTTCAGCTGTAATCACGTTTTCTTTCTTTCATTACTGCGTGTTTTCCTGTTACGGATTGCAGGGAGGCTGTGGAAATAAAGGCCGCTTTGCCACAGCTGTTGCCGCGACGTGTACAGGAAGAATTTTTTATTGCACCTCAGAAAGATAAAAATCCTTGTCCCAACCGAGGATTGAACCCGAGACCTCAGGATTCTCAGGCCGGCGTTCTAGCCGTACAGCCACGCTGTAATCACTGCTCTGTCAAATTTGGACGGATTTGTTATCACAATTTCAATGTTGTTGACTGCCTGCACAGGACACTAAGCATACAAAAGGAATGACCATGTGTTCATTGATGTGTACTTGTTATATCAGTGATTACATCTTCATGTTTCTCGCGTGCTGGCATAGGTGATGAAGCAGGGGGCGGATTTCATTTGAATACACCTGGTATATACAAAATTTGTGTGTATATTAAAAATAAATCCTGCGTGTACTCATGAATGACATTTAAACTGTTTTGTCCACGTAATGATGATTTTAAGGTGTTGAAAAATCGTCAGAGATGAAGTTGAGGAGGAGAACCATGGGATAGTTGCAAAAATGTGATCCAAAAATGTGATCCAAAAATGTGATCCAAAAAGCCATGCTGAAGTCTAGTAACCAAAGTCATACGGCAATTTTAATATATGTACACCATGCATAGGTATTGTATATGAGTTATACCTTTTGTGGTAGATGTATATGAGTTATACCTTTTGTGGTAGATGTATATGAGTTATACCTTTTGTGGTAGAATAACATCATATCTGACAGGCAGAACTTGGAACATGGTAATGGAAGTTTTGCTAATCACTGGTAACATAAACACATCAATGTTTCGACCAAAAGGCCTTTATCAAAAACGTATTCGCAATATGATATGTCGTGTAAGAATGGCACTTTTGAAGTTCATGTTCACATGGCAGAGATAAATATAGATACAACCTAGTAAAGTAAAAACTAGAAGGTCAGAGGTGAAACAGCATGAACAGAGAATAGACAAAACATATTCAAATATTAATAAAACAACACAAACAGAAAAATGACGGAACAGGATATCTACCCATATTTTCTCCTTTGATATCAATGCCCCTCAGTCATAAGGGTGGATATCCTGTTATTGCATCATTTTCTATTTGTTTTGTTTTATCATTATTTGGGTGTGTTTTGTCTTTATTCTGTTCATGTTGTTTCACTTCTTACCTTCTAGTTTTTACTCTTCCTGGTTGTATCTATATTTAGCTCTGTCATATGAACGTGAACATCAATACCATTCTTACTCATTTTATTATATTGTGAATGTGTTCTTAATAAAGGTCTTTTGGTCAAAACTTTGATTTGTTTGTGTTATTATGTGTGTTACCAGTGATTAGCAAACTTCATTACCCTGTTCCAAGTTTGACGTGTTGGATTTCAGTTTTACTGCAGAGAGTACATATTATGTATTTATATCTGACCAATCTTGTTGCAGGAGAAGAGACGGTCCAGGGATATAGAAACAATCACAGACTCCTCCCTGACAGGTCTGGGTGAACAAATTTCCCCTTCCTCTTATGTGTCTGAAGATGTGGCTCTCACTTCTGACCTACACAGAGCATCCTTAACCCCTGTTAGGGAAGAGATACCTTTAACTGTTAGTAGGACATCTAGTCGACCTAAAACGAAGCCAACGCCACTACCGCGGAAATCCAGCTTAACATCTGAAACTAAAGACCTTTATCCATGGACACCAGCTGCTATGACAAGTGTGTCCTCTACTTCTGGTGTTGCAGCTTCGACAGATGCATCTGAAATAGAGGATTATGAGCAGAGAAATGCAATCAACCATGTCCACATTCATAATTTAAGTCACCAGTGTCAGATCAAAGATGAAGTTATGAGTATGTCTGGTGATGGTACATGTAATCATTCAGTGGTCGATGGTTTAGTTCTGTCAACACGTGACTATGATGGATCCGGTGCTATTGACGTCATGGGAGATACAGTTCACATGAGGAGATCTGTCAGTGCTGGCAGTCAACCTTTGGACTGGGAGGGACATGCATTTGCTGGTGAGTACCTTTAAAATAAAAAATATCTGTTTCAGTTTTCGTTAAGAGTATTATGAACAGTGATTCCCAACATGGTTGGGTACATAGACTCTTGGTGTAGTAGCAATTTTGAGAAATCTATATAGAATAGATTCATTAAGGAATTTAGAACAGTGGTTCCCAACATGGTTGGGTACATACACTCTTAGTGTAGGAGCAATTTTTAGAAATCTATATAGAATAGATTCATTAAGGAATTTAGAACAGTGGTTGCCAACATGGTTGGGTACATACACTCTTAGTGTAGGAGCAATTTTTAGAAATCTATATAGAATATGATGCATTAAGGAATTTAGAACATTGGTTCCCAAGTAGTTTGAAAAATCAATACAGTATTTGAATCATTTAAGGGATGAAACCTGCTTGATATGAAATCAAGCTCTGGAGAAAACTCAATATTCCATAAAAGCTAAAATATCTATTGCTCTAACAAATTTGAAACATACAAACAAGCATGTATGAAAACAATGACCCAATTCAGACAACATTATCAAAGTATAATACATTGAACAGAACATGTCTTCCACCCATCAGAGCAGAACACACATGACCCTCTAAACATTTAAACAGTTTCAATTGCACACAGGATCGACATTCTTTCAACTATGTCCAATTGGATATAAGACATTGTAACACTAATTGATAGAGGTTTTATTTGTGTGTTCGTTCTCAAACTCCCAATGTTTCTCTCTTACAGCAGGACAATGGTATTACTAGATTTCCATCAGGATGTAGTCCAGTAAATCTAAATGCATTAAGTCACCACTTTATTTGCCCCAATGGGCAGACACATCCGATTTGGTATCGGTAACTAATACATTCATTTTTTTTTACCACTTCCACTCAATAGTGGACATCTGTAACCATATCGAGAGTATATTCTGCCAGCTGTACAAGAGAACTGGATTCTGTACCTACCCACTGGTACAGTCTGCCAGCTGTACATGAGAACTGGTTTCTGTACCTACCCACTGGTCACCACACTCTGATAGTATAGTCTGCTAGCTGTATAAGAGATCTGATTTCTGTACCTACCCACTGGTCACCACGCTCAGATAATATAGTCTGTCAGCTGTACAAGAGAGCTGGTTTTTGTACCTACCCACTGATACAGTCTTCCAGATTTACAAGAAAACTGGTTCCTGTACCCACCCACTGGTACAGTCTTCCAGCTGTACAAGAGAGCTGGTTTCTGTACCTACCCACTGGTCACCACGCTCAGATAGTATAGTCTTCCAACTGTACAAGAGAGCTCGTTTCTGTACCTACCCACTGGTCACCACGCTCAGATAGTATAGTCTTCCAACTGCACAAGAGAGCTGGTTTCTGTACCTACCCACTGGTCACCACGCTCAGATAGTATAGTCTTCCAGATGTACAAGAGAGCTTGTTTCTGTACCTACCCACTGGTCACCACGCTCAGATAGTATAGTCTTCCAGATGTACAAGAGAGCTGGTTTCTGTACCTACCCACTGGTCACCACGCTCAGATAGTATAGACTGCCAACTGTACAAGAGAGCTGGTTTCTGTACCTACCCACTGGTCACCACGCTCAGATAGTATAGACTGCCAACTGTACAAGAGAGCGGGTTTCTGTACCTACCCACTGGTCACCACGCTCAGATAGTATAGTCTTCCAACTGTACAAGAGAGCTGGTTTCTGTACCTACCCACTGGTCACCACGCTCAGATAGTATAGACTGCCAGCTGTACAAGAGAGCTGGTTTCTGTACCTACCCACTGGTCACCACGCTCAGATAGTATAGACTGCCAGCTGTACAAGAGAGCTGGTTTCTGTACCTACCCACTGGTCACCACGCTCAGATAGTATAGTCTTCCAGATGTACAAGAGAGCTGGTTTCTGTACCTACCCACTGGTCACCACGTTTAATGCTAACCACGGTCACGGATGCTCGACTTTTTGGTACAGTCTTGCATCTCTATCGCCACAGCCAATGACGCCCAACTAGGATGTTTAAAACACTCCTGAGAGAGAGAGAGAGAGAGAGAGGGAGGGAGGGAGAGAGATAGATAGATAGAGAGAGAGAGAGAGAGAGAGAGAGAGAGAGAGAGAGCAGTAGTTACCAGATCACCAAAAAATAACAAACGCTATTTACAACACAGCTTGATAATAACATTACACTTTTTACTCTTTTTTTTAAAAACAATCACTCACTGATTACAATACACTGCTCAAGATACAGTATAAAATTTGCAATGCTACTCAACAGTTACACAACACTATTCACGGTATCTCTTAACAGTTATACCAAATATTGATTTATTTTGGGCTAACTCCTCAATTATTGTTAGAATAGTGTGCTACCTGGACTCCTCAACCCATGGTAGTCACATACTCAACCCATGGTAGTCACATACTCAACCCATGGTAGTCACATACTCAACCCAGGGTAGTCCCATACTCAACCCATGGTAGTCACATACTCAACCCATGGTAGTCACATACTCAACCCATGGTAGTCACATACTCAACCCATGGTAGTCACATACTCAACCCATGGTAGTCACATACTCAACCCATGGTAGTCACATACTCAACCCATGGTAGTCACATACTCAACCCATGGTAGTCACATACTCAACCCATGGTAGTCACATACTCAACCCATGATAGTCACATACTCAACCCATGGTAGTCACATACTCAACCCATGATAGTCACATACTCAACCCATGGTAGTCACATACTCAACCCATGGTAGTCACATACTCAACCCATGATAGTCACATACTCAACCCATGGTAGTCACATACTCAACCCATGATAGTCACATACTCAACCCATGGTAGTCACATACTCAACCCATGGTAGTCACATACTCAACCCATGGTAGTCACATACTCAACCCATGGTAGTCACATACTCAACCCATGGTAGTCACATACTTTATTATCCACTGCCAGTTGTTATAGCATTGGTAGCAGATTATGTCTAGAAATATCAGCAGTAAATATTTACATTTATTCACAAGTAGGTCCTATGAGAAATATCAGCAGAAAATATTTACATTTATTCACAAGTAGGTCCTATGACAAATATCAGCAGAAAATATTTACATTTATTCACAAGTAGGTCCTATGACAAATATCAGCAATAAATATTGAAGTTTATTCACACGTATTACAAATAAGAAAAAAATGATCTTAATTTTTTTTGCAACGTTACAAGACAAGGAGGTTTGGAGAAGTTAGTCACAACAGGCAAGATTGAGGGCAGCAGAGACAGAGGGCGACAACTTGAGAAAATTAGACAGTTTAACAACCTGGTACGGCAGGGAAACAACGACTATTCTGATACATAATATTTGGAGACAGAGAGCTATGGAGAGCCATGATCACCTATACCAGCCGGCATGGCACATGATGATAATGATTAGCAAGCTGGAATAAAATAGAAAGCCATAATTGCATATAAAGTTTTGTAAAATATCACCAGTAAATATTAACGTTTATTCAGGAGTATGACAAATAACATGCGATTCCTGGTGTTTTGTTACCAACTGGTTGGGAACTGTTTTCTTGAATATTTTCATAATTATGATACAGGTCACAAATGTAGATATTATACAAATAAAAGATGTAGATATTATACAGGTCACAAATGTCAATATTAGACAGATCATAAATGTAGATATTATACAGGTCACAAATGTAGATATTATACACGTCATAGACTTAGATATTATACAGGTCATAAATGTTGATATTAGACAGGTCACAAATGTAGATATTATACAGGTCACAAATGTTGATATTATACAGGTCACAAATGTTGATATTAGACAGGTCACAAATGTAGATATTAGACAGATCATAAATTTAGATATTATACAGGTCACAAATGTAGATATTATACAGGTCACAAATGTAGATATTATACAGGTCATAGATTTAGATCAACATCAACAAAGAGAAAAACATTGCAAACTGATGAGAAACTTAATAATGAAATCAACGAACTATTACTTTCCGACGATCAAAGTCTAATATACAAAGATGAAGAATATTTGCAAAATTACATCAATGCATTGTTATTAGCATGTAAGAATGACAATATGAAAATGAATGTACAAAAACAAAAATGTTATGAAAATGAGCAAGCCTGCAACACCAATGGATATAACAATAGATAACACCAAAGTGAAGCAAGTCAAGAGAAACAGAAACACCACTATTTTCATTGATAACCAACAACTTGAACAGATGAAAGCATTCACTTATCTTGGAAGCATCATATCATCAAATAGGAAAATCACCAAAGAAATTCAACACAGATACAACATAGCATACCAGATCTTAGGACAGCTGTCTCCTATTTTCAAAAACAAACATGTGAACATGAACACCAAAACTGCACTATATAAAACGATCATCATACCATCGCTTTGCTACCAATGTCAAACGTGGACACTAATAACAAAAGCTAAAAGTTAACTTGTTGTAACAGAAATGACCTGTCTACATAGAATTCTTGGAGTAACAATAAGAGACAGAATCAGAAATGAAAACAAGACTCACAAACACAATGACAATCCTGAATTACATCAGAAGACAACAGATTAAGTCGCCCATGTGTTGCTCGGGACCGAAAGGGGACCAAAGAATAGCAACACTGTTTACCTTCCACGCATGTCGTAAGAGGCGACCAAGGAGGTTATGGGATGGAGTTGGCTGTCCCATCCCATATAGGGTCAGTGACCCAAAGCCATGCAGAATTCCGATGTGTCAGACATGTCAGACAGCCGCAGATATCACATCAATGCTGTAAACCATGACACGACGCATTCCGTTCTCCAGACAACATCCTGCTAATCTGCAGGAGTTTGAGAACGAACGCAGAAGAAGAAGAAGAACAGATTAAGTGGTTTTCACTTTTCCAGACTACCATCAGACAGTGCCCCACAAAAAGCATTACTATACAGACACGATGGATAGAAAGCCAGGGGCAGACCATGCAGAAGAGCAGAAGATGGATCACAGAAATAAAAGAGTCACGGAAAACAAACATATATGAAGCACATAAAAAGACAGTGTACAGGGAACTCTTCTACCCTTGATGCTGCAAGGCATAAAGGGGCATAAGGCAAAAAGAAAAGAAAGAAGATAGATTAGATATTTTTCAAGTCACAGATCTTCTTCTGCGTTCGTTCTCAAACTCCTGCAGATTAGCAGGATGTAGTCCAGAGAACGAAATGCGTTGTGTCTTGGTTTACAGCATTGCTGCAATATCTGTGCCTTTCGGCCTGACACATCCGACTTCAGCATGGCGTTGGGTCACTGACCCTATATGGGATGGGACAGCCAACTCCATCCCATAACCTCCTTGGTCGCCTTTTACGACATGCGTGGAAGGTAAACTGTTGCTATTCTTTGCTCCCCTTTCGGGCCCCGGCAAAACACGGGCGAAGTCACATATGAAGATAGTACACATTTAATCATAGATGTAGGTATTTAATCATAGATGTAGGTATTTAATCATAGATGTAGGTATTTAATCATAGATGTAGGTATTTAATCATAGATGTAGGTATTTAATCATAGATGTAGGTATTTAATCATAGATGTAGGTATTTAATCATAGATGTAGGTATTTAATCATAGATGTAGGTATTTAATCATAGATGTAAATATTTAATCATAGATGTAAGTATTTAATCATAGATGTAGGTATTTAATCATAGATGTAGGTATTTAAAGTATTATGCGATTCCTATATATATATATATATATATATATATATATATATATATATATATAGCGACTGGTTTGAAAGAAGTCTGACAAGAGAGTGAGGTCGATGCTTTGCACAACTCCTCTTCACCTAAATCAAAATCCCCAGTGCAAGTCATTCTAATGGTCATTCCATGCCCGAACTTTCCAAGTATATTTGCGGCTCGGATAGGGCTTATTAGCTAAAAATTCATAGACAAGGACATATCTCTAACTGAATTGCAAAATTGGATGTAACAAATAATCATCACTTTTCATGGACGAACTACATATTTTAAAAAATTGGTATCGTATCCTATTCAGGACATAGCCATCAACCCAGAATTTTTTTGACTAGTGATTTTTCTAGGCAATATAAATATGTTCAGTAGTTTTCCATTGCTTTCTGAATGGTCCAGATTGTCAAATTTCTGAACAACATATACAATAGTAGAAACATTTGATAATTTCACATCACACAGTCTCATCAGTATAACTATTTCATAAGTCACACAGTCATGACTAGAACTATTTCACAAGTCATACATTCTCATGGCTAGAACTATTTCACAGGTCACACAGTCTCACGACTAGAATTATTTCACACGTAACAGTCTCACGACTAGAACTATTTCACACGTAACAGTCTCACGACTAGAACTATTTCACACGTAACAGTCTCACGACTAGAACTATTTCACACGTAACAGTCTCACGACTAGAACTATTTCACATGTAACAGTCTCACGACTAGAACTATTTCACACGTAACAGTCTCATGACTAGAACTATTTCACAGATCACACAGTCTCACGACTAGAACTATTTCACACGTAACAGTCTCACGACTAGAACTATTTCACATGTAACAGTCTCACGACTAGAACTATTTCACACGTAACAGTCTCACGACTAGAACTATTTCACAAGTCATACAGTCTCACGACTAGAACTATTTCACAAGTCATACAGTCTCACGACTAGAACTATTTCACACGTAACAGTCTCACGACTAGAACTATTTCACAAGTCATACAGTCTCACGACTAGAACTATTTCACAATTCATACAGTCTCACGACTAGAACTATTTCACAATTCATACAGTCTCATGACTAGAACTATTTCACAAGTCATACAGTCTCACGACTAGAACTATTTCACACGTAACAGTCTCACGACTAGAACTATTTCACACGTAACAGTCTCACGACTAGAACTATTTCACACGTAACAGTCTCACGACTAGAACTATTTCACAAGTCATACAGTCTCACGACTAGAACTATTTCACAAGTCATACAGTCTCACGACTAGAACTATTTCACACGTAACAGTCTCACGACTAGAACTATTTCACAAGTCATACAGTCTCACGACTAGAACTATTTCACAATTCATACAGTCTCACGACTAGAACTATTTCACAAGTCATACAGTCTCACGACTAGAACTATTTCACAAGTCATACAGTCTCACGACTAGAACTATTTCACACGTAACAGTCTCACGACTAGAACTATTTCACAAGTCATACAGTCTCACGACTAGAACTATTTCACAAGTCATACAGTCTCACGACTAGAACTATTTCACAAGTCACAGTCTCACGACTAGAACTATTTCACAAGTCATACAGTCTCATGACTAGAACTATTTCACAAGTCATACAGTCTCACGACTAGAACTATTTCACAAGTCATACAGTCTCACGACTAGAACTATTTCACAAGTCATACAGTCTCATGACTAGAACTATTTCACACGTAACAGTCTCACGACTAGAACTATTTCACAAGTCATACAGTCTCACGACTAGAACTATTTCACAAGTCATACAGTCTCACGACTAGAACTATTTCACAAGTCATACAGTCTCACGACTAGAACTATTTCACAAGTCATACAGTCTCACGACTAGAACTATTTCACAATTCATACAGTCTCACGACTAGAACTATTTCACAAGTCACACAGTCTCCCGACTAGAACTATTTCACAATTCATACAGTCTCACGGCTAGAACTATTTCACAAGTCACACAGTCTCACGACTAGAACTATTTCACAATTCACACAGTCTCACGACTAGAACTATTTCACGTCACAGTCTCACGACTATAACTATTTCACAATTCATACAGTCTCACGACTAGAACTATTTCACAAGTCACACAGTCTCACGACTAGAACTATTTCACAATTCACACAGTCTCCCGACTAGAACTATTTCACGTCACAGTCTCACGACTAGAACTATTTCACAATTCACACAGTCTCACGACTAGAACTATTTCACAATTCACACAGTCTCACGACTAGAACTATTTCACAATTCACACAGTCTCACGACTAGAACTATTTCACAATTCACACAGTCTCACGACTAGAACTATTTCACGTCACAGTCTCACGACTAGAACTATTTCACAAGTCACACAGTCTCACGACTAGAACTATTTCACACACAATTTCTACAAGATAGCATCATGCTAGACAGGACATACAACATCTGTATCTATGTGAATGTTTTGCTCCTCAAACGCTGCTCTCAGACTACGAGCTATGTAAGTCAACTTGTCTGGCATGCTTCTTGCTTGCACGTTCTTGTAGTATGATATCTTAGTGTTTGAGTCTTGTTGTTGCATGCAACACTTGCCCCTCAGTGTTGTATGTATTTCTAATTTTAATTGTTGTATTCTGCACTTGATTCTGATCCTCTTGACACGGAGTGGCCTCGCTTGATGTGTTGTGTGTTTTACATTAGTGTGTTATAACAGACCTGGGGGCATCTCTGTGTTATAACTAGCCTTGGGTCTTTGTGTTATGGTGGTTAAGCTATTGATGGTGTTACTATTTCACTAGTTAAGCTATTGATGGTGTTACTATTTCACAAGTGTTGATGAGCATTGCATTAAAATGATGAGAGCACGGGGTAGACCAAAAGAAACACTCAGAAGAACAATACTTAGAGAAAGTAAAACAACCAATATTCATACTATTCAAGAACTGTACAGAATAGCTTTGAACAGACAGAATTATAGAGATCTGACCTCTGCCCTATGCGCTAACTTCAGCGCAAAAGGAAAATGAATGAATGAATGAGTTGCACAATGTAATTCGATTAAAGTGAGGGAGAGTTGCGCAATATTGTCACTTCACTCTCTCGCCCCTATGCACTTTGTCTCTCAAGACAAAGTCAAGATGACTGAGTGGGCCTCATTGTGCAGTAGATGACCAGGAAAGATTTGTGTCTCATCGTGCTCGCAACGTTCTATGACATTTGCTGGGTGATGCCTCTTTGCCCATTGACTGAGGCACTGAGTTATTACACCCTTAGATGACTGATGGACTGGTGAGCTAAGTATTTATGAGAATGCCCCCAGCTCATGATAGACTAGTGAGCTAAGTATTTATGAGAATGCCCCCAGTTCTTGATAGACTGGTGAACTAAGTATTTATGAGAATGCCCCCAGTTTGTGATAGACTAGTGAGCTAAGTATTTATGAGAATGCCCCCAGTTTGTGATAGACTAGTGAGCTAAGTGTTTATGAGAATGCCCCCAGCTCGTGATAGACTAGTGAGCTGTGTTTATGAGAATGCCCCCAGCTCGTGATAGACTGGTGAGCTAAGTATTTATGAGAATGCCCCCAGTTCTTGATAGACTGGTGAACTAAGTATTTATGAGAATGCCCCCAGTTTGTGATAGACTAGTGAGCTAAGTGTTTATGAGAATGCCCCCAGTTCTTGATAGACTGGTGAACTAAGTATTTATGAGAATGCCCCCAGTTTGTGATAGACTAGTGAGCTAAGTATTTATGAGAATGCCCCCAGTTTGTGATAGACTAGTGAGCTAAGTGTTTATGAGAATGCCCCCAGCTCGTGATAGACTGGTGAGCTAAGTATTTATGAGAATGCCCCCAGTTTGTGATAGACTGGTGAGCTAAGTGTTTATGAGAATGCCCCCAGTTCTTGATAGACTAGTGAGCTAAGTGTTTATGAGAATGCCCCCAGCTCGTGATAGACTGGTGAACTAAGTATTTATGAGAATGCCCCCAGTTTGTGATAGACTAGTGAGCTAAGTATTTATGAGAATGCCCCCAGTTTGTGATAGACTGGTGAGCTAAGTATTTATGAGAATGCCCCCAGTTTGTGATAGACTAGTGAGCTAAGTATTTATGAGAATGCCCCCAGCTTGTGATAGACTAGTGAGCTAAGTATTTATGAGAATGCCCCCAGCTCGTGATAGACTAGTGAGCTAAGTATTTATGAGAATGCCCCCAGTTCTTGATAGACTGGTGAACTAAGTATTTATGAGAATGCCCCCAGCTTGTGATAGACTAGTGAGCTAAGTATTTATGAGAATGCCCCCAGCTTGTGATAGACTAGTGAGCTAAGTATTTATGAGAATGCCCCCAGCTTGTGATGCTGTTTGTTAAGCAATCTATAATTTGTGAGGTATAAACGTTCTATAGCAGAGTTTCTCAAAGTGGACAATAATTCTGTCAGTGCTGCATGTTTTCTAATATGGAGTTGCAGGGAGACTGCATGTGGATTTTGTGAAAACGGCTGCATGCCCTTATTGTTGCCACGTCATGTAAGGGGGAGTTTATTTAATTTATCTTAGGAAGAAAAACTCAGTCCTTTCCGGGAGTTAAACCCTTTGATCTCATCTCATGGTTGTGATACCACCGATTTAACCTCTTGGCCATGCGCCACATATGCTGATAAGACTCTAGGGGTCAATGGTAAAAAAAAGGGGCAATGATACTTTTGAGAAAACTGAACCAGTCAAGGCAATGCACACACATACCCAAACACGCATGCATTCACTCACTCACTGAAGCACGCATAAATTAAAGCAAATTGCAATTTTGTAAGTGCAGGAAAGAAGACAAGACCATTGATAGAAATTAAACTCTAGGTTGAAATCTGCCCTTTCTATGCTTATTGGAATCGCTAACAGACTTCTACAAGAACTTATACAACCTGCATTATAGTACTTCGGTTAAAAGTCATTTATGTGTGTGGTACAACCTGCATTATAGTACGTCGGTCAAAAGTAACTTATGTGTGTGGTACAGCCATCGGCATATTACGTCGGTCAACTCATTTATGTGTAGTACGCCATCAATGTAGCACTTCAGTCAATAGCCTTTTGTGTTTGTGTGCTCCCCGTGTAAACGTGAATTAAGTACGACATGCGATGATTACTGTTCACACACTAAGGACATAAACTTCAGTACACAAATTACAACTATTAGTGGATGTCAACAATTAAAGGTCGTAGTTCTGAAAAAATTAACAGTTGTTGTTATAAAATTGGTGTGGATGGGTGAGATTTAATAGAAGTTGAAGTCAACAATACTGTTTGTATACACCAGTTAAATTGTTTTAGTTTGAATCATTTTAGTAAACATGTGAAATATGTATTTTTTGGTACTTTCTTCTGTAAATATTTTTTGGGGGGAAAGGGATGGAAGGGGGGGGGGGGGGAGTTTACAATTCTTTACATAATTAAGAAGAGGAGTGGGGTATCTGAATTCTTGGCAGTTGTTGACAAGGGGAGGGGGTAAAAAAGATGGTGTAAAATAAAAATTTTGGAAAAAAAAAGTTGTTGACATAATTTATGCATAGGCCTAAGTTTAATATATAGAACAACAGGGTACAGTACAAGTAGATGACACCACATATGCGAGTTATATCCCTTGTCTATGTTTGTAATTTCATCATTTAATAATTTAAATATTAATTTATTTTAAGGTTAGGGTTAGGATATATGTGTTATACATAACTAACCCCAACCCTAAATAAATAAATATTTCAATTATTAAATGATGAAAATGACATTTACAAACATAGACAAGGGAAATAATTAAACACTGTCATGTTGATAAGAATTGTCAAGACTGAAAGAGCAGAATATTTCTAAACTGTTAACCTTCAAGACTGAAGGAAAAGTTCTTATTCTTTTGTTCAGTTGGAATGTGTTTTTATCTAAAGTGTTGTCTCATCTATACATTTGATTGTGTTTTGTAACTAGTTTATAAATAACCAAATGGTCGGAGGGTGTCCGACAAAGTGGAGGGGCCGCAGTAACCAAAGTAACAAATAGTAATAAGATAAACAGGTTACTGGGAATACTTAACTATGAGCAGATCTAGATAAAAAGGTATATAAGAAATATGCAATAAAACAAAACATGACAGACAGGATCAAGTAATTTTAGCTGTGAATATATTTACGGTTTGAAAGGTATAAAAGGTATATAAGAAATAAGCAATAAATATGATGAATTTCCTACTTACATGGGGTCTTTGTTACCTCTAATATTTTATGGTAGTGTGTCCTGATATAACCTAATTGGACTTTGTCCGCTGGTTGAAAGGGGCACGCCTCTCCAAAAGAGAGGCAAACTCATTAACTACCTACCCAGCAATAAATAAAAATAAATAGATAAAAATAAATAGATAAACAAAAATAAATAGATAAATAAAAATAAATAGATAAATAAAAATAAATAGATAAATAAAAATAGATAAATAAAATAAGTAGATCAATAAAATAAATAGATAAATAAAATAAATAGATAGATAAATAAAAATAAATAGATAAATAAATAGATAAATAGATAAAAAATATTTTAAAAATAAAAATAAGTAAATTAAATAAATTAAAAAAATTAATAAATTAAAAAAAATTTTAAAAATAGATAAATATTTTTTTTAAATAGAAAAAATAAATAGATAAATAAAAATAAATAGATAAATAAAAATAATTAATAAATAGATAAATAAAAAGAAATAGATAAAAAGGTATATAAGAAATAAGCAATAAAACAAAAAATGACAGACAGGATTAAGTAATATTAGCTGTTAATATATTTATTGTTGTTTTTTTTGTCGTAGTTTTTGTGTTTCTTGAAGAAGGTCTCAATAGTACAGCAACGTAGAAAAATTGTCCTGTTTTGTTTTATTGCTTATTTCTTATATACATTTTTATCTATATCTGTTCATAGTTAGGTATTCCTTGTAACCTCTTTATCTTATTTTGTAAATAGTACATAGATCCATAGAGTTTTTCTTCCACTATTGTTCTCTGTAGCAGTGTATATGCCTCAGAATTTCTTTTTCTGGGCACTCCTGAATTTGTTCTGATGTCTGAGGCTCTGGTCCACATGTACGCATGACTGTTTGGCCAATATTGAACTTTTTGTGTATTGTTGTGAAAATATAGTTGCTCAAACTTTTGTATTCCGCGCCTGTAACATATACTGCTATTATGTGTCTTATTTTGGGTAGTTTTTCACATTACAGCTCTATTCACAAAAGGTGTTGGAAACATCCGCCGCGGTTTACTTGGAATAATGAGATAAAATACTAAAACATTTGCATATAGCAGTGATATTCTGAAGTACAGTTAAATGGAGTACGAGCCATTAAATAAAGATGACATTGGGTATTTGATTCTTGATTAGGAACAAGCGCCACGGCACTGGGGGCATTCCCATATATGCTCTGCCTGCCGTTCCATCAGCCATCTAAAATTGTATTAGCTCAGTGTCCCAGTCAGTTTGCTGATTACGCGTTCTTCTGATCTTTCCGAAGAGGGAGCACTTTCTCCCATTGCCTTTAGTCACTCACATTTCTACCATTCTCTGAATATGTACATTGTCATGTTCGATTTCCTCCTCGTCTTCTCGTAGGGTATCCAGGACTGCTGTAATCAATTCAATCCTGTCTCTTATTATCTCGGTGCCGTTCACCAAAGCTTTACCAGCCAACACATCGACTCTTTCGTTTCTCCTGACCCCAGCATGACCAGGACAGTAAATCCATGTAATGCTCTGCGCATTGTCGAAAAGAGTGGCCCATTCAGTTCTGATCATACACTTTTCTATCTTGCGCAGCATACTTTGAGTCCAATAGAATCACTGAGTCTGTTGGTGGTTGCGTCGCCAGCCAAGTGAGAGCTGCTGTCACCGCTTCTATTTCCATTTGCATACTCCATGTTGTAGTGGGGTAGGCAGCTGACTTCTCAGCTAATTTCGTGCCATTTTGGTGGGCCACGAAACCCCAACCACACCTGCTTGTTTCTTGCGTTACTGAGCCGTCTGTGTAAATTATTGTATCGCGTGACTTCGAGTGCTGCAGTATGAGTTCTGGGATCATTTCCTCTGTTCTGTTGGCAGCCCAGTCGCGGCACTCTCTTCCCATATGTATCACAATTTTTGTCAATAATTTTCTCTCTTTGCCAAATGTCACCCATTCACAGCCTCTTCCCACTTCCTCCAGCTCACAAGCTCTGAGTAGGGTATCTTCTGCTTCTGTACTCTATTACACTTATCACTATTACTACATATTACATCTTTCTTACAGGTTAGATAAACTACATATTACATCTTTCTTACAGGTTAGATAAACTACATATTACATCTTTCTTACAGGTTAGATAAACTACATGTTACATCTCTCTTACAGGTTAGATAATCTACATATTACAACTCTCTTACAGGTTAGATAAATTACATATTATAACTCTCTTACAAGTTAGAGATAAATTACATACTAGCACTCTCTTACACATTAGATCATAGGTTCCCAAAGTGGTTTACATGAACCCCCAAGGGTCAAGTTAGACTTGAAGGGAATGGGTCCATGTCCGCGAATATAATAATTGGCGGTGCAGGAGATGTAATTTAAAAAAATAATAAACGTATGAAAAGTATGAATAAAAATGGTACATTTTTATTTTGTAAAAATGTATATACATATGTCCACTCTACAAAAAAACCGGATCAAAATTAGACGGCTGTTAAAACACATTTGAAGTGAATATGTTTGGAAAATTCAATATTAGGAAGGTACTCTATACAAAACAAAAAAATCTGCAGGGGGTCTATGGAGCGAATAAAGTTTGGGATTCACTGCATTAGATGAACTATATTACAACTCTCTTACATGACATGGAAAATACTTCCCATGATCTCTGTCACTGTAAATATTGCATATCCCACTCTGGTTCTCATACTGCAGGACCACACATTGTCTGTGGATCTGCAGGTACCCCACATTGTATGTGGATCTGCAGTGACCACACATTGTCTGTGGATCTGCAGGGGACCCCATATTGTCTGTGGATCTGCAGTGACCACACATTGTCTGTGGATCTGCAGGGGACCCCATATTGTCTGTGGATCTGCAGTGACCACACATTGTCTGTGGATCTGCAGGGACCACACATTGTCTGTGGATTTGCATGGACCACACATTGTCTGTGCATGCAGCCATATTTCTCTATCTAGATGGACGATGCTTACCGTGACCTCTATTGATTAGGGCAAGTCGATATCTGTTTATTACCGCTAATGGCAAAATACATGCTCCATTGTTTGCGTGGCGTGAGAGAGTGGGGCCCCCACGTTCACCGCGCGCTGTATGTCCGATTCACCCACAATTGTTGATGCTTTCTATGGCGGGTTGCACTTAACGTTTTGCCAGAAGCGGCGAAGAATCCGACTAAAACGTCGATATGTCAGCACTTATGATTTGTTCTGGAAAGTAAATCATTACTGCTGCCATTTGTATATTTCTGAACATGCTGTCTTGTATGTGGGGAGATATCGTAAGTGGTGGGCATTTATTATTGTTAGGAGTAGAGAGGTGCAGTCATATTGTAGATGACCTTGATTACACAGTTTAGTCATTGAGTTCCGTTCCGGATTTCCTGAAGTGTGTGCGTCACCCACAGATGTGTAACCGCGTCTCCGCCGCTGACAAATCACTTTAGCTGATGAACGTGTGTGTAAATGTTTGCTGAAGTTGACCGGAAACAAACAGGAGGCGGCGACATTAAAAAAAAAAACAACGTTGTATTGGGGAAACAAGTCAGTGACGGGAAAATGACATGAAGAGTTAGTCATTGATAGACCCTGTAGCGTGTGTGTAAGGATTAACCATTGATAGACTGAATGTTCGTAGGGATTTTTTTAGTGATATATAAACAACCACCCTGGAAGGATTAGTCAGTGATATTCTGTTTGCAAGGATTAGGTTGGACAGTTGAAGATTTACATTCTGATTGTAAGGATTAGTCAGTTTCAGACTTAATTCCGACTGCAAGGATTAGTCAGTAGCAGATTTACATTCTGTTTTTGTGTGTGTTCTCAGTTGTACTCAAAAGGTAATGTTTCACCTGTTATTTTACAACTAGATCACTGTGTTGTGCACTGTATTTGAAGTTGTATCTGTGTGTGGGTGGCATCTATCTATCTATCTATCTATCTATCTATCTATCTATCTATCTATCTATCTATCTATCTATCTATATAGCTATCTATCTATCTATCTTATCTTACTATCTAATCTATCTATATCTATCTAATTTGGTATAGTCTATCTTATATATCTATATATATCTAGTCTTTCTTATCCAATCAACTTTCTGTTTATCTAATCAATCTTTTGTCATTTATCTGCTTTTGATGTAGTGTCGCAGGATTGAATGATGATTGTTTTGAATTGTTTGCGCGCTTGATATACAGTAATATTGTGACATCTCAAAACATTGGTACCTCGCTCAATCCATCTTCTTTTTGTTCGTCCTCTTCCTCTATCAATGACTACTAATTAATTTAGCTCTATCTCTTCTCATCACGTTACCATTCACTATAGCTTTATCCGCCAACGTGTCAGCTCTTTCGTTGTCCCTAACTCCCATATGACCAGGACAGTAGATGTGTGTGATTATCTAGGCCCGGGCGTTGTTGAGAAGTCCTTCCACTCTTTTTCTATGAAGTTTCCAATCTTACGCAACATACTCTAGGGCAGGGTCGGCAACCTTTTGCTGTGTGCAAACTTAAAGTTTCAAATTATTCAAAGTGCCAACATCACATATCATTTTATACAAGTCGAGGTCAATATTCTTATTTTATCATATATTTTATTTTTATATTTTAATTAATTAATATATAGTGATATTCAATAATATGTAAAGTTATAAACAACATTAAAAGAAATAGAGTTTCTTGAAAGATTTAAAAAAACACTTTTTTATTATTAATGGGATCCTTGCATGGTCTGCGTGCTATTTGAAATTGCTTGGCGTGCCAAGTGTGGCACGCGTGCCATGGGTTGCCGACCCCTGCTCTGGGGGCCTGATAGAATCACAGTAGATGTTGGTGATTATATCGTTAGCCAAGTTAGCTTGATTAAGTAATTGTGTGTTCTATTTGACCGGGGGAGGGGAACAGTCGGTACAGCTGTTTCTTCTCTTTGGTTGGTTGCTGATCCAGCGGTCCATGGACTCATGCCATTTGACCTAATGCTATTAAATGGCATTATATTGCTGGGAACTCTGTGGATTTTCTGCCCACCTCGGGACAGAGCCAGAGAATAACTATCACACCTCCAGGAAGGTAGATTTCAACCTATGCACTGCTCCCAGCCACTGTAGCCAAGATAGGGTTCACTGTGCTCATTCCCCGCCACCAATTGACTACTGGTTATGCCGAACTTCTCTATTGCTCCAGGCATGCAACCAAATGTTCAAGTCAAAAGAATTGTCACATCCTGAGTCACTGTGCCTCTACGATGGACCTCAGCCATAGGAAAAACAGTGATGTCAGTTTCCTCCTCTCCAGTGCTGCACAGTACATCTCTGGCTCCCTCCCAACCACAGAGGGTGCATACATATATATTCAGGTAAACATGAAACACATTTCAACAACAAAATAAAAGCATAATTGTTTAGATGACGTGCCATGAAGCTTCTCTAAGAAGATAACCTCAATATAACGGCATGTCATCCACTAAAGTTTTCTGTTGCATGGGTGGTATGTCTAGTGGGCCATTAGTGAGACCCACAGACGCAACCACATGCGTTGCTTCTTCTCTTTAATTCTAATCAACTTGCGTGTTTTGATCTCGTGCTACTTTGCATGTTTACGTACAACTGTTCGCGCGCTATTACGTCATCGAAGTTTGCCGTAACATACAACCATTGATTTGTAGGCTTTGTGATCACATGATCAAAGTACGGTTAGACAGTCATTCATCAGCACGGTCAGGGACGAACGAATATAAACAAAGAAAGTTGATCAGGGTGGGATAGTACATATAATGTCGGTCAAGAGAAGAATCTGTGAAACTGTTGTTTTGACTGTTTCACCGTCCGTTAACTCAATCTTGCATCTATGGCAAACATCTATTTCTTCTCTCTCTCTCCCTCTCTCTCTCTCATATATTGTGGTTAGGTTATGTCATGGTTTCATTTCTTCAGAGTGCGTAATTTTTTGTTCGATTTTGTTTCTTGAACACCGCCGAAGACGGATGTGTTGGGCCATTGGCGCAAATAAAACGGCAGCACAACGCATTACCATTCTCTGGACTACATTCAATTGGAAATCTAGTAGGATCATTGTCCTGTTACAAGAGAAATCCAGTGGGAGTTTGAGAATGAACGCTGAAGAAGAAGTTTCTTGAACATATTGCACCATTTATGCGTTATACGTCATTATCTTTCCGTCTTTAGCTAAACCGGTACACAGACTGTGTAATTATTTTTGTGGATATTGTTACAGTAATACATTTTTATGTATTATTATGTCTGTTTATTATAAAATTTCTGTTCAGACGAAGATCATAGATCGAAACGTCAACCGTTTTCTTGCTTATTAATTGTATTACCCTTAATGTTATTATCTCTTTATTAGTAGTAGCAGGTATCTGTAATACACATTTAGTTTATCGAAAATTTACTGTAATCTCGAGAATAAGATAGAGTGTTGTGTAGATAAGTTAGGAAATGATGAAGATGATTCAGGTTATTTCCACAATGTTACTGTTACTTTTGAAGGAAAGTGTAGTGAAATAACGAGCCGTGTGAAAGATATCTGTACTTTTGAAGGAAAGTGTAGTGAAAGAACGAGCGTGTGAAAGATATCTGTACTTTTGAAGGAAAGTGTAGTGAAAGAGCGAGCCGTGTGAAAGATATCTGTACTTTTGAAGGAAAGTGTAATGAAAGAACGAGCGTGTGAAAGATATCTGTACTTCTGAAGGAAAGTGTAGTGAATGAACGAGCGTGTGAAAGATATCTGTACTTGTGAAGAAAAGTGTAGTGAAAGAGCGAGCCGTGTGAAAGATATCTGTACTTGTGAAGAAAAGTAGTGAAAGAGCGAGCCGTGTGAAAGATATCTGTACTTTTGAAGGAAAGTGTAGTGAATGAACGAGCGTGTGAAAGATATCTGTACTTTTGAAGAAAAGTGTAGTGAAAGAACGAGCCGTGTGAAGGATATCTGTACTTGTGAAGAAAAGTGTAGTGAAAGAGCGAGCGTGTGAAAGATATCTGTACTTCTGAAGGAAAGTGTAGTGAAAGAACGAGCGTGTGAAAGATATCTGAATTGATTAACTTTGTTTATCCTAAATGTGTGTGCTTTTATTAGCGTCATTTGACGAACAGCACAATAATCTCGAGATGAAAACAGCGCTCAGTTTCCTGGATGATGTATCCCCAATTGATCTATGGATCTAAGCGAATGAGCTCACTCACTGAGCGGTAAGAAAAGCAACGAGAGTATATGCGGGGAACATAAAAGGCATAATATGTATCATCTGTACACGTACTGTGAAATGTTAGTAAAACCGTGACTTTGAAGTTCAATTTCCTGGTATTGTTGTGTTAGCACAGAAGCAGTTTCTCCTGGTTCCTGATCATGAAAGCCCTTTCCAACGTCGTCTCACGTAACTTTGTGATAATTCAAGGCAAAACATCTGTTTTTAATCAAACGCTGTATTCAATTGAGTGATGTGTTTGTACACCTTACATTTGAATAATATTTGTATAACCTACATTTGAATGATGTCATACATTTGAATTGTGTCATACATTTGAATGATGTCATACATGGGAATTGTGTCATACATTTGAATGAGGTCATACATTTGAATGACATTTGTATGACCAGGGGACAAAACAATTATAAGATTAATATTTTTCTATCTTTCTATATATCTGTTCGCTAAATCCTATGTTGCCTTTCAGCGTGGAAGAGTTTTCTGGAGATGGCCCTCTTCTATGCTGAGTATATTGTGGAATTTGTCGCCTCTTTTATTTTGGTGGTCCATTGTTTTCGTGGTCAGCCTCTAGGTCTGCCTTCGCTGTATCTGTGTAGCATAGCTTGCTGTGGTATGCTGTCTGATTGTAGTCTTCTGATGTGTGCAAACCATTTGATCTGTTGTCTCTTGATGTATTCTAAGATTGGGGTGGTGCCGGTTTTGTGTCGGATGTCCTCATTCCTCACCCTGTCTCTTAACGATATTCCTAGGATTCTGCGCAAGCATGCCATTTCAGCTGTCACAAGTTTACGTTTGTCTTGCGCTGTCATTGTCTATGTTTGGCTTTGGTATCACAGAGGTGGCATAATAATCGTTTTGAATAGTGTTATTTTGGTGTTTAAACCTACGTATTTGTTTCTGAAGATTGGTTATTTGCCCTAGGGCTTGGTATGCTTTACTACATCTATTGTGTATTTCTTTACTGCTCTTGCTTTCTGTTGTTATATGCTTCCTAGGTATGTGAATTCTGTCACTTGGTTAAGTCTGTTGTTTTCAATATATATATATGTATTGGTGTTTCTTTCTGTTCTTCCTATCTTCATTACTTCGGTCTTTTCTATATTTATCTTCATGTTAAAGGTATCACTTATATTAAAGGTTAAAATATTTTTGTGTATATATTTTATCATGTCTATAGCACCCCCTCCCCAGTCAACCACTGGCTATACTTGCACTGTAATACAAGTAAGCGAACCCACAGGGACAGACAACGTGTGAGAGCAGCGAGAATTTGAATAAAAATAATATAAGAGAGTGCGAAATTCTATCGGCTGCAAACGTAAATAACTGTAGAGTCTTAATCCTCACAGGCAATCAGAAATTCTGGTGGTTGCTGGTCGTGATAACTAAACAGAGATACACACGGCGTGAAGATAAACACTGCCATTGGATATGCTACAGCAGCTGAATATGCATGCGTGGGATATGTGCAAGTTTGTTTTATTTGTAGACTGTGTGCGTCAAATAATCTCTTCGTTTCTTCTACTTAGGAGCCAAAAAATTGCTGGGTTGATAGCCACGTCCTGAATAGGATATGCTACCAATGGGGGTTTTTAAAGGGAAATATTGGTTGTATCGGGTAGCAATAGAGAAATTGCTACTTTGGACCGTCAATCAATACAAGGTAACGGCGAATCAATACAAAAGACGGCGAATGGAAAAATTATAACAACAAACAAACGTATCCAACGGAAATATGGATATAGAAATATGAATGTGTCATATTTCAGTTGGATACGTTTGTTTGTTGTGATAAATTTTCCATTAGTCGTCTTTTGATGTTGTGTGTGTCTTGATAAAAACCTTTTGGTTGAAACGTTGAATATGATTTGTGTATTGTAATTCGCATGTTTTCTTGTGTGCACATCATTACCCACTAGTTTTAGTTATAGTCCGTCGTGTCTTATTGAAGCGATTATATAGACATGTGTTTTACGTAAGTACTTTGGACCGTGCGATTATTGCTTGAGCTGGGGAGTTATGTGTTCAGTGCGATACTTTTGATAGATAGTATACTGCCAAGACCGTCGGAAGTAGAAGACCTCTGTACATTATTAATTAGGACTTCATTCGTTGCATTTTTTTTTTATTATTGTGGTTTTTGTCGTTGGTCACTATTTATATACTTTGAGTCGCATGCTAAAAATAGTCAATATTGACCAACACGGAAATGATCAAAATAGGACTTTCAGGTCATGTTTACATTTTCTGTACAGGACTTTATATTGGAGACCTGTCATACTGCTCTGCTTAGGGGGGAGAATGACCATATTAAATCAATCAAGTGATATGTTGAGTGTCGTAGGCGATCATGCTTCTCCACAACTCTTGTGTTGTTAATAAGTTAAGTTGGTGACATCTTTTTGTGTCACAAAGACAACCCATCCAGAAATGTCTCTCTTTGTATTCCTCTGTCTCTTTGATCTATTCGGTTGTTACGAAATGTTCAAGTTTTGTTTTTCTCATCATATGCCCTGAAAATCATGATTTTCTGCTTCTTGGTTTCGCTATAATTCGTCGTTTTACCCCAGCATCTCTGAGTACTTCTACATTAGTTTTCTTGGCTATCTGTGGAATTGTCATCATTCTTCTTTTAATCCACATCTCAGTTGCCTCCAGCTTTTTTTGGGAACTTTTGTTTACTGTTCATGCTTCTCATTCATAATGAAGGATTGCTCAATATAACATCCGGTACAATCATATACCTTGTGCTTACCAATTTTTTTTCGAATTGTAGACGAAGTTTGATGTTATGCACATCTTCATTCCAATGTTGTTATAGTGCGCACAGTTTTCGTGTCGTCAGTGAATTTACGTCACCAGCAGACCGCGTTACCAGAAAAACAAAATTGCTAATTTTAGCGGAGATTAAATTATGACACGGTTTAATGCCACGAATGCGCATCGGAGGAGAAGTGATGACCATGGGCGTTAGGGTAGGGTTAGACCTAATTCTAACGCTAACATCAAAATTGAGGCTTTTGTTTTCACTTTCTTGTACTACCATATATAATAGGACTTGAAGTTCGTGTTCGTTCCCTGCAATCAGAACTGTATCATCAGCATATCTTAGATTATTCAGATTGTAACCCCCAACTGTTATTCCTGGCATGCTTTCTATGTTTCACGTAATATCCTCTGTATACAGAAAGAAAAGATCTGCTGACATTACATATCCTTGTCTGACGCCCATCTCTATCTTTTGGAATTCTCCTACATTGGTCAACCTTCACTGCAGCTGTTTGTTTCCTATACTTGTTTCTTACTATTATTAGATCTTTTCCACCAACATTGAGTCTTTCTAACATTTTTACAATTTCTGAATGCATTCATTCATTTTCCTTTTGTGCTGAAGTTAGCGCATAGGGGGCAGAGGTCAGATCTCTCCAATTCTGTCTGTTCAAAGCTATTCTGTGCAGTTCCTGAATAGTATGAATATTGGTTGTTTTACTTTCTCTAAGTATTGTTCTTCTGAGTGTTTCTTTTGGTCTACCCCTTGCTCTTTTGCCTGTAGGTATCCATTCAAGAGATTGGTGGTGTAATTTCTGAATGCTGTACTATAATCTATGAAGCACAAGTACATGCCATTTTGTACTTATGTTTCCCCCTTCATCACTATTCGTATTATATATAGGACATTTCTTGTGCGGTAACCGTCCACAAATAAACATTGCTCTTCTGCAGGTTATGGTTTTATTTTTCCTCTTATTCTTCTCATGAATATACGAAGTAGGATCTTGGTCATCTGGCTCATAATGCTGATTTTTCGGCGGTCTTCACATTCTAATGTACTAGGTTTCTTTGGTAAGGTTATGCACATTGATTGCAATTTCGTCTTCTTCTTTCGTTCACTTGAAACATGTCTATATCTGTAATTCTGTCTCCTGAATTAAACTCACTGTCTTGTGTAGTTCATACAGTGTCCCATATAGCTTTGATTCCAGTGTTGTTTCCTCTGGCCAATATGTCTGCTTCAGCGTTTTATGCTCAGAACACTTTTGAAGTATATGTTTGGCACTCTGTGATGCCTGTCCAAATGTACACATGGCCGTGTTGCCAATCTTGAACTTTGTATACATGTGACAGCGGAGTCGATTGTGTCCAGTTCTGAGACGTAGAATTATAACTTGTTCTGATCTGTTCAATTGATTGCAATAAATCAGATGGAATATCGCCACTGTTATAGATGTCATTTAGCATTTTGATGATTACTTCAATGCCATATCCTCCAGCACTTCTAATTCTTCCTTAGTAATATTATTTGATCCAGATTTATTATATTTCAAGTGTTGTATAGCTTCTTCCACCTCTCCAGACCTTCGTTGTTGGACTGTATGCCTGTTTCATTTCTATTATCTTTGTAAAGTTCTTTAATGTGTTTTTGCCACCTGTGCATGATTTCATTTTCTCCTATTAACATATGTCCCTGCTTTGATTTCACGCACTCAGTCTTGTGAACTTTCCTTCTACTTATAAATTCTTTATTTATTTATGTGTATCCCCTGTATTTCCATTATGATTTTTTTTCTATTTTACAGAATTCTGCATTTAATCATTCCTATTTGACCGTATTGCATTGTTACTATATTGGAAACCTCAAAAAAGTAAATCGTCTGCGCTGCTTGAACCTTAGAATAAATGGAAATCCGTTCTCAATCCTGCATTTTATGATCTGGTTTTTTTGCCTTCTCTCTTGAATCCATATTCGCTTAACCAGACTAGTATTGCAGACTGTAACTTGCATCAGTAATTAACGGTTGGGTAGATTTATCTTAGATCCTAGTTGTTTTGAAGTTGTCCTTTGAAAACGTTAAAAATCTGTCGCTCAATGACGAGACTTCTGTAGCACAGTTTACATTTTAATCAGTCGCGTGATTAGTTACGTAATTGTCTGTTCTCATTGTCGCGTGAACTATTTCTAGTGGGTGGTAGGTCTTACACTGCAGATCTGGCAAAGATTACCACATTTTCTTCATTCAAACATAAGGTCAGGTATCCTGTCTCAGAGCATCGGTACACTACAAACCGACTGATGCCCACAGCTTTCTCTTATATACCTCATCTCATCCCTCTGCCTGTTTCGATTCCCTTCCATTCTTCCACAATCGGCGTCTGTGTAGTAATGAGAACTTTCTCGAGAAAGCTCACGAGATCGTGGATGTCTTCTACTGTCGCCTATACCCCGACAGGCTTCGGTCAGCCCTATTTCGCGTGTCCAGCCTTTCCCGCCAGGATACCCTCTCGAATTCTCGGAGGTCTTCCCTCTCGCACAGGGCCAACCTTGTTCTCATTTTCCGCCCGCATAGCGTGGATGTTCGTCATGGTCTACTCCGACACCTTCCTCTTCTCCAGTCGGATCCTAAGACGGCCGAAGTGCTCTGAGGACCTCCTCCCCCTCCCTCTTATTGGCACATGACAAGAACCATAGGGATTTACTGGTCCGGAGTCATCTTATGTCTGACGTCCCCAATCATTCTGGCACCATCAGCTACAAACTCTCTATATACTACACCTGTCTGTATCAGACCCTGTCCGTTACATTCCTCAAGACCACCTACACCATTGAGGAGAGTTTCTCGTGTGTGTCCGGTAGCGTTCTCTATGCCATCATTGCAAGCGCTGCACTTTGATGTACATTGGTGAGACTGGTAGGAGGCTTGCTGACTGAGTCTGCGAACACCTACATACCATGAAACATCATATATATATATATATAACGTTTCTCAAGCGTGAAACGGGTCCGTTCATCAGAGAAGAACGCATAATAGCCGAAACCTGAATATCATGGGCGCCACGATGGCCTGTGTCATTGAAGTGGACGTTGACAGGATAACCCATATGATATATATATATATATATGTGTGAATTTGGCACTCCTAAACCTTTAGTGAACAATGAGCGCCAGTCATATGAATAATATCAGGTTGTTCCCTCCTTCTTCCCATGGTCCAGGTATCACGGTCCATCCTTTTTCCCCGTCCTCACACATCACCGTCCACTCTTCTTCCCCATCTCCACATATCACCTTCCCTCCTTTTCTCATCTTCACATATCATCGTCCATCCTTATTCCCCATTTCCACATATCACCATCCCTCCTTTTCCTATCTTCACATATCATCGTCCATCCTTATTCCCCATCTCCACATATCACTGTCCATCTTTCTTCCCCATCTCCACATATCACTGTCCATCCTTATTCCCCATCTCCACATATCACTGTCCATCCTTATTCCCCATCTACACATATCACTGTCCATTCTTATTCCCCATCTCCACATAGCACTGTCCATCCTTCTTCCCCATCTCCACATATCACTGTCCATCCTTATTCCCCATCTCCACATAGCACTGTCCATCCTTCTTCCCCATCTCCACATATCACTGTCCATCCTTATTCCCCATCTCCACATATCACTGTCCATCCTTATTCCCCATCTACACATATCACTGTCCATCATTCTTCCCCATCTCCACATATCACTGTCCACCCTTATTCCCCATCTCCACATATCACCGTACCTCCTTCGTCCCCATCTTTACATACCACCGATCCTCCTCCTCCCGTTTCGACATATCACCACGTGAAACTCTCCAAGAAATAATAATCTGTTAATACACTCTAGTATCGATTCAATTAGTGATGAGAAAAGAAAGTTACTTCAGAAAATACTCGGATGATTCAGTGTAGGAAGCTATCCCGAGAGGCAGAGAATGAGAGATGGAAGAAATAGGTAGTATAACTGGACCTGGACGAGATAGTTGCCGCCGTCAGAAAGTTTGTAAATGGTGTCACGGTTAGTGCACTCGACGACCTGCAGTAGACATGCGAGTGAGTAGCACAGACTCAATCTCTGACCACTGCCATCATTTCAATTCCTGCTTGGTTAAAAGTCGATATTTACCCTCGTGTGTGTAGCGGTAGACGGGAGAGTAGTGGCTGTAAGTATGTGTTAGCGGCTGTAGTAGGGTAGTTGATATAAGTATGTGTGTGTATTAACTATCGCATATATATATATATATATATATATATATATATATATATATATATATATATATATATATATATATATATATATATATATATATATATATATATATATATGTAAATAATAAGTATCATTTGTGTGTGTGTATTGATCTAGTTTGACAGCATAAGGAATAGACATTGATGAATCACTACAAAATAACGCAAGCAGCGTTGCATTATCAAATAATACCATTGGAGATTCTTGTAGAAGAAATGTGGAAATCTGTAATGATGGCTCATGTTTGGAGTTGTTTTCAACATATATCTAGATCACGTAATACATGAGACACTTCAAGGTTGAACCACTTCTCTATTGATTGGAGGTCGTTATATCTGCAATTTGCGCTTCGCTAATGATATTGATCTTAAACCTATTCGGAACAAGAACTACAAGAACTAACAACTGTCGCGTTTGCCAAATACTGCATGTTTCCCGTTAGGGAGTTGCACAGATGTGGTATTTGTAGCTGTGTGATAAACGCGGCTTGCTCTTGCTGTCGTCACGTCGTGTTCAGGGTGAGTTTATAAATTTATTCTCCGACAGAAAAGATGTTCCAGTTCTTATCGGGATTTGAACCGTGGACAGCACGGATATGAGACCAACGCTCTAACCTTTCGGCCATGCGCCACACTGACTATAGGTGTCTGTCCATATGCGAATATTTGTTTCATTTATTCGTATGCATCAGAGTATATACAGATGGGTCAGCAGAGTATGCAATGGAATATGGAGGAGCAGGAATTCATATAGAGAACCTAAACAATGTTAGGAATACAATTAAGTACCAACGTGAAAACTCTGTCATAATTACAGTGCAGAAATCCAGGCATTCAAGGT